>JAHHUM010002511.1:0-75899 GCA_036173005.1 Crenichthys baileyi
ACAAAAGGCAAAAATTTTTCTCCGTAACAGTCGCTCACTTTCAGTCACTAGCATCTGGATCTAACGTTTCAAGCTTAATGGGAAAAGAGTCAGGCCTGAAAGACACTCATATGGAAAAAAATGCTAAAACTGTTTACCTGGTGAGACGAAAAAACATGCATGGGGAGAGCATATAAACCATCTGTTCCTCTCCTTCAGGGGACAGTAATTATATAGATAACGTTATGTTCCCTTTCAGTCGATTTACTCAGTCGGAGAGCCGACACACAGGCAGTGGTTATCGTTAGCTTTCTGCAGTGGTGAGGCCATGCACACAACCGGTGGGAGCGGGTCCACCACTGCAATGGGCGCATCTTCAGTAAGCCAAGTGGTACTACTGCGATCAAAGATGCCATTATACCCATCAGTTGTAAGATAGTCTGGAAACCCAGTCTGTGTCCCAACTAAAACTGCGCGAGGCAGCGTTGAAACGTGGCCACTCGGTGGTTGGAGAGACGGGTCCTGCTCGTTGGGGAGCATATTTCCAGCTCGTGAAATGGAAAATGCTGACTTGGGGTCAGGAAGAATGTGTGACAGAAACCGAGACACCTGCACTGTTGCCAGATCTCTGGAACTGGCTATTAAAGCCCAGTCATCCAGATAAGTTAAAATACTGATTTCTCTAAGAGGTGCTTGCCTCCACACATTTTGTAAAGGTGCGAAGTGCTAGAGACAGACCGAAAGGCAGTACGAGGTACTCATAGGCCCTCAAAGGCAAATCTCAGAAACTGTCTGTAGTCCAGGTGTATCGCTACATGAAAGTATGCGTCTTTCTGGTAGATCATGGCGAACCAATTGCATAGCAGCTGTTTGAATGTTAATATTATGAACTTGGAAGGTATTTGTTCAGAACTCGCAAGTCCAAGATTGGACGAAGCCCGCCCCCTTTTTTTGGAACAACGAAATAACGGCTATACCAACCTCTGTTCGTCTCCGACTCGGAACCCGCATGAATATCTCCTTTTGCCACCAGAATATTTATTTCCTCTCTCAGAACCTCCGCTGCTTGGCCGGTTTGCAAGTGCCGGTTTGCAAGTGCCCAAGCTGAATTTGGGTCTCACATCACATCTGGGGATGATACAGTGTAGCGCTTTGGTCTACTTTTTCCTCAGCTCGAATTTCGCTCGTATGGTGTCGAGCGATTGCCCAAACAGCCCGTCGGCTACCACCGGTTCATCCAGGTAGACCGCTCTGTCCCTTTCCGGGATGTCCGAGAACATCAGCCACAGGTGCCTTTGTGTTATCACCATTGATGCTATCCCTCTGCCCAGGGGAGAGCGCTGCAAAGCTGGACACACGGAGGATGTAGTCGATGATGATCCTCATCTCATTTAAGAGCGGCATCACAAGGCTCTCCAGCAGTGTTTGGGCTCCAAGCTCTGCCAAGTGTGTTGCTTGGCATGTCTGGAGCATGATGATGGAGCTCAAGGCACAAGCAGTGGTCTCTTGAGCCCTGTAGATTTTTTCTACAGTGCTCAGACGGAAGCGATGTTGGACCACCCACACCATGATTTTGGGATGGGGCCAGATACTCTGCCAAGAGGGATCCATAGGCGGGATATTCACCAGTGTGGCTTTTTCAGTGCCTTCCAGGTCCAGATACTGTCCATAGCCTGGCACTGTGATGTGGGTTGACAGTGGTTTGTTCCATGAAGATGTCAGCTCAGAAACAAAGACTGGGAACGTGGGCAGATGATGCTTGACTGCGGCTGGCTCCGTGAGGAGATAAAACCTGGTGAGTCACGATGGTTTCTCCACAATAGGTGGGAAGGGCCACTCCACGTCCAGAGTTTCAGTTGCATGACAGTAAAGGGAGAAAAAAGATGTGTCGCCCGGGTCCGCTGGCGCAGCAGCGACAGCAGCACCCTGACCCGGCTGCCCCGACTCATCTTCATCATCCGACAGACCACAAATGTCTAAGCCGATGTCCAGCATGTCCTCCTCTCCCTGAAGGGGTTCCAGTCGAAGCTGAGACTGAGCATCTTCATTGTCTGCTAACCCATAAACATACTCCATATGGTCTGCCCAGCTGGAAGCGGGGACTCCGACCGAAACCCGTCCTCGTCGGAATCGGACAAAGCTGGGTTTCCCGAATTGGAGAGCAGTGGGTCTCGACCGTGAGACAACAGCCTCTCCCAGCACCTTTTCAAGGATTTAACCCATCTTTCCAGGGTCGAGCGACGAAGCTGGTGACAGAACGTACATGCATCGAGCTCTGCCAACGCTCTTTGGGCGTGAATGATCCCGAGACAGACGGGACAAGCCTCATTCTCTTCCTTTTCATGAAGCGAGAAGCCGCAGCCCTAAGGACAGAGAAGAATTGATGACTTCTGCTTCACTTGTGTTAACTTTGTGCTAATCCCAAACCACGAAAGCCAGACCGAACTGCTTAAAATTAGTACTTTGCAGGCAGACACGCTTACCAGGACGCAGAAGTGGCTAACTGCAACAAAAGCAGTAAAGCTATCTCCAAGTAGCCTCACGAAAAGAAACTGAACTAACCAGCAACAGCTAGCAAGCCTGACACAAAGAGATGTTCTTAGCAAGGTGAAGAGTGTAAGAGCTGACTAATGACGGTGATGACAGACAGGTATATAGTGCAAGCGTGGCCTGTCACCTGTCGTCATCACATCATTTGCCTAAAAGGCTTGATTAGAGGTGGCTTCAGCCAAGACACGCAGGGAGTGATATCCCAAAGACTTCACCGTTGCTTTATACGTTGCTGCACCTGATTTTCACATCAGAAAACTGTTTTTGTTCCAAAACTCTTGAGGAAATCAAGTCCTCCCAGACTGTCTTGCACATGGCAGCAGGACACACTCATCTTGGTAGAGCCTGCGGAGGCATTGCACTTACAGCCAGGCACTCTGAGAACTTTAAGCGCCATTCCTGTCACCATGGGAACACAGATTTGATCAGTGTGCAATGCTGAAACAAGTCAGGATTGCAACAGTCGAAGAATTAACTTTAGTTCCGATTGCAAAAAAAAATAAATGGAAAAATACCAGAAGGCTCGCTGCACTGGCCCATCATAACAACCCCACCTCACACCATGAGAATTACAGAGTTAGCATATTGTTAGCATCCAGTGGTTGTTATGGAGATTTGGTGATACCAAGATGAGACTCCTTTATGCAGTTACGTAAAAGCGAGCTTTGGACATTTTTTCAAATCTCTCAGCATCCTGCTCACAATGTTTGTAGGCAAGAAAAATATACTCATGAAGCCTTTCATCCAGTGGGCAAAAAAAATAAACTTCTGTGTCTCATGATATGTATTCCCCAGGTAAACAGAAAGTCATGCGTTACTAATTAGACCTTCCTAGAAACTGTTTGACTTCTGAAAGTCAAGCCTGAATTAAAATAAAGCTTCAGTTACTTTTTGCCAACAATGACTTTGGTAGAGCAAGTATTTTCTAATTTCATGTATTTTATACTGCTGCAATACAAAATATGTTTAATTTAAGGCTTTTTACCCATCTTAATCAGGAGAATAAATAAAGATGGCAGGGACTGCATGTGTATAAGCAAATAACTTGTGAAATTAAGGTCAAGTGTCATCTTCATCCATGATTTCATAAAAGGATTACTAAACACAGTCAGCTTTTTTTTAGGCCCTGAACCCAACTAGGATTTACAGAATGAACGTGTCCTGTGGTTCTACAGTTACATAATATAACTTGTTAAAAACCGCACACGTTTATTTGGAGCAACTCTGGTTGCTATTGGAAGCATGTAGGCTTCACTGCATTAGATAACAAAGCACACTCCTCAGCTAATTTCTCACTCCCTCGCACCCACAGGCGATCTACAAAATGGTGGGCACCGTGATCATGATGAAGATGAACGAGGATGGCCTTACACCGGAGCAGAGGGTAGACAAGATCTTCAGCAAAATGGATAAGAACAACGATGACCAGATCTCGCTGGAGGAGTTCAAGGAGGCGGCGAAGAGCGACCCGTCCATTGTGCTCCTGTTGCAGTGTGACATGCAGAAGTGAAAACACCCCCCTCCCCACCACCCTGCTTGCGCCTCTCTCTCATCTACCACCCCCCCACCCCCCACCCCCAACACCACACCCACCCCGTCTGTATCTACACACCCTGGACAGCAACACACGTTTTAATGTCTCATTAGGTTTCTCTGCCATTTCCTCAGTGGGGGGGAAAAAACATCATAATATAGAAGAAAAACTAAATGCTTGGACTATTTTTCAATGGACTCGCTTCTTGTGGTCATATGCATGAGAATGTCAAATGCAGAATAATTTTGAAAAATAGCTATAAGATATCACAGATTTCTATTTCCAGACATGGCGGTGTGATTCGTGCACAGTGACCCTGTACATTCTCATCCAACCTTTAGCTTGTATATCAGTGGAGCACTGCTTTCTGTTTTGTTTCTGCAGTATTTAGACCCCCCTCACCCCCCCACTCCTCCAGTGTTCACTGCTGCAACTACTGTATGCTTAACATGATAGTAACAAACAATAATTCCTATGTTAATTGTAACTGTCTCTACTATTCAGACTTGAGCTCTCCGAGAATAGAAAAGTTTCCTATCTGTTCCAGATGTTCTCGCTAAGTGGAACCAAGAAGAGTAGGTTCTTTGCATGCATATATTACGTGTCGAAAAAATATATGTAATCTCTTACCTTTTTGCATCTTTTGGTGCCTATAAAAGACAAATCGGAAATTAATTTAGTATTGTTGCATGGGCTGTACAGTATGTGACGCATTAGATCATTAGTTGACCCCCAGTAACGTGGGAGCATGCTTCCCCTCCCCCCTCCATTCGATAAGCGTTCGTGTTTGACACTTGAGTTGTTAAAAAGGTGTTCGGGCCGTTGTCGTGGGTTGAAGAGCTTTCACGTCGACATGCTGCACCATGTTTTGGCTTCGGTGACTTGTGGGATGAGCAGAGATGTACTCACATGGACATGATTTTCCTTTTGATCACATCGTACTGCTGCCCTTTTAGAGGAAAGGTCAAAATCCCTGCCATCGTTAGGCGCAGTACTCCGATAATTAGCTTCTCTTTCCTTTCTGGCTGCTTGTTTTGATTTAGACTTGAAACTTTAAAAAAAAGGTAACTATAACTAACTTACATATCACCATGTTTACAGAAACAAAGAGCACTGCGAAATGAGTACGTTCTTAGCTTTTGGATCCGCTGCAGGGAGCTCGCTCTCAAGGCTTAGGGAGCTTGTGAGGGTGGCTCCACTTCCAACGCAGCTAAAACAACAACAAAAGCCTCATCTATGTTTACTGGACACACTGCATTCCTTTGTGTAAAACGTTTTTGTAAGGAGAAACTTTTTATTGAATGGTCTCATCTGCTAAGTACCTGTTTGCAGCGATCATTAAAGATGCGGGAACCTCAAAGAGGCGTTCGAGGAAGTTCCGTACACTGTGAGACAGTTGCGTTTGGTTACTGCAGAAATTCTTCTCTTTTTGATAGTTTGCACCCTTACACCTTCCCCCCTCCTCTCATGTGTAGGCTATGCAAGCATGGACAAGTCTGCTTGTTGTCCACTTGCACAAGTGGAAGGTGCAGAAGAAGCTTTTCATTGTTTTTGTCTGTAACATAAATGAAGCCAACCCTCCAATCTTCAGTGACTGCATTATTTCTACATTTCAGTTCAACACCAGGCCAGATTTTTTTTTCTTTCTGTTGAGTAAGTTTTCTATCAGTTAAGACAACTCATTATACAGCTGACTGTATTATTTATATATGTGGCATGTGTTGCACCCAAACTCAGTTCTGTAGTGTTTGAAATTAATAAACCATTGACAGGCTTTTTGGAAAGACACAGACTCGCAGGTGGAGTTAATGGATCAGTCTTGACTGCACTGAAATGACAAACCGAAAGAAAACACAACGCCAAGGCTAAAATGTAGATTGCTTTAGGCCACCACCTGCAATGAGAATCTTCTATGTTCCTTAAAATTACTCCTACATGTTTGTTGAGCTCGGAGGACATCAGTTTGAAATTACATCCTAGGTGCTCAACTCAGTTCAGACACAAACATTTTAAAAGTTAAATTCCTTAAAATCTACAGTTACTTGCACCCTTTAACTTGTTCACATTTTGTCAGGTTACAACCATAAACTTAAATGTATTTCATTGGAATTTGTGTTAGAATAGAGCAACACAAAGCAGTGCATAACTGAGGAGTTGAAGTAAAATGAATTTTCAATATTTATTACTAATAAAAATCTGAAAAGTGTGGTGTGTAAAGTTATTCAGCCCCCGAGTCGATATTTGGTAGAATCACCAGTTCACTCCGACAACAACTTCCTTATCCCTGCTGAAGAGAAGCATTCTCACAACCTGATGCTGCCAACACCATATTTAATGGTGAGGTCATTGTAAGGTCGTTTGTTTTCCACCACTCACAGTCTTCTGATGTAGACCAACAGGTTTAAGCTTTTCTTATCTAACTATAAAACGTAATTTCACGTTTGATTGATCCTCTTGATTGTTTTTGGCACACTGCGGACAGCACTTTATATGTTTCAACAATTTAACAATCTTGCAACTGATGCATAAAGACCAGATTTTCAGAGTGCACAACTATTGGTTGTCTTATCAACATATTCTCCCACCTGAGCCGTGCATCTCAGCAGCTCTTCCACAGTTACCATGGGTCTTTTGGTTGCTTCTCTGATTAATTCACTCCTTGCGTGGCCTGTCACTTTTGGTGGACAGTAACAGACTTAACTCTGCTTTAAGCCTCTCCATAACTTTATCACTGACATGTCTGCTGTGTTCCTGTGTTTTCATGATGTTATTTGTTTGCTAATGTTCTCTAACAAACCTCTGAGGCCTTCACTGACACAGATACTGAGACTAAATTACAAGATTTACTAATTGACTTCTAAAGGCAAAATGTTGCACTGGATTTCACTTGGGGGTATCAGAGTGAAGTGACGTGAAGTGAAAAAGTATGTGTGCCACACTTTTCAGATATTTATATCTAAAAACGTTTAACGTTTTATGTGTGATCGTAAAAATGTGAAATGATGCTATTATGTGTGAGAGAACAAAACTGAGTGAAGAGAATGCCAGTTTACATCACCTCCAAGCATCTCAAGGTTTTTTTATTCAGTTTGTCATTTCTCTGTACGCACTATGCTTTAATGGATGAACTAAATGAATGGGTAACTCTCCATGTAAAAAATAAATTCACACATAAAAGTAATGCAGATTTATTGAAATATTAATTTTTGCATTTTGTCACTGCTCTGGATGTTTAACTCAGAGGGATGAGATCTGAGATCAAGCCAGTGATAGAAAAAAATCTGACTGGGATACATTTTGTTTCAACAAAAACACAGTTATAAAATGTATTTAGATTTTACATGAAATTAGTAAAAAAATATAGAATACATTTCACTCTATTTGTATAGATTTCTCTCATTACGTTTAAATTTACTTTGGTTACTGTTAAAGTTTAGTTTACAGAGTTTTATCCACCTGCATGGAGCAGAGTAACAGCGCTGCCTCTCCGCTACCTGCTGCTGCACACTGCCAGTCAGGTTGCTGAATGAAGGTTGTTTTATTTTCCTTGAATAAATGAAGGAAATTTCTTTATGAGGAATAAAACCATTACAATTTCTAGGACAAACAAATCCAAAAAACAGAGATAATGCTGTTTTAGAGCAACAGTTGGCAAGCTATGAGTTGCATGCCTGTTAAATGGCTGACTGCAGCTTCTGCCTGAGCATAATCATGTTGACACACTTTTATTAATTTATAACTAGCAAAACTGCAAAAAGTCCAATATTCTGCACAACAAGCACTTGAAAATTAATACTTCATTTAACGGGTGTTTATGTCTTTAAGTGTATATTAAAAAAATAAAAAAATTTCTAGATAACATTAATATAACTGTAATAATGAATGTCAGATTATTTTAGCAGCAGTAGGAATAATTGCTCCTTTTCTGTATTCAGTTAAATCAAGTGGTTCGTGTTATACATTAATATTTTGCATTTTTGTGTAAAAACCATGGAAATGCAGTATTCCTGCTTAGGTATATTGTGACAATCTCATGCCGGCCCATGCAAAGTCAAGACCACCTGCCTTTCCTCATATAACGCCAGTACAAATCAGGGATCGAACAGGCAGACAGTGAAGAGAAAAACACTAAGTAGCGGATGCTGAAAGTAAGTAAAATGGATTATTTCTTCAACCAACTGTGTGTGGACTCTACAACACAATGAAGGAGTGTGTGAGAAGCCTCTGTGGAGAATGAGGTGGTACATAATACAGACTCACTTTAAAATATACAGAAGAAACAAAAAACAAGCCAAACACACAATAAAGCCATCAGAGTACATTATTCCCATAAAACTGTTTACAGAGCTATTAAAATGCTGCAAAACCTGTACACAAACAACCCAAACTCCAACACTAAGGTCACTTTAGGTCTTTGCCTGGCTAAAAGATAAAACATAATTCAGAAAAAATAAACATTTCATAAATAAACATCTAAACATATAGGATGAAACCTCACTTTTCAGGGGAACATTTTAAAAACACTTTTCTGAAACACAATATAGTAGAACATCATCAAGTGCAACCACAGAAATACAGTACTACCTTTAAAAATTATAAGTCTACTTTTCCATCTAAATGTTTATAATTTATATACACTGAAAAAAGAAGAGAAAATAGAAAATGAATTATACACGAGATATTTAAATTCTAATTATTTAGGTTTCATAAAATGTATTTCTGCAGGCATCGCAGGAGAAATAAGGGAGTTTAAAAGTCTGGGCACCTCCCATAAACTACGAGCATGTTTTTACTGTTATGCGTTAAAGGCACTGATGGCATGTTACATAGCCTTGTCTCTTGTGTGGCCATCTTCTCGTTCAGGATCTTGCAGATGATGAATTTTGATGAGGGCTGTTTTGGGGAGGTTACTGAAAGAGAATCAACAGTTTTATCTGGTTACCAAACATAACTGTGGCAATATTACTGCTGCATCAGCAAAGGTTAAGAATGTAAACCAGGGTTGGTGACGTTTGCAGGGAAACGACCAGCTTACACTCGTAGCAGGAAATAAATCACATTTTCCTCTGTAGTGCAGCTCATGTACCAAGTAATTAATAACTCTAAACACCTAGTTTACAGAGACAAAAATAAAGAATTTCTGAAAGTAAAGATCCACAAATTTCTGAGTGACCTGAATCAGACAATTTTAAACTTGACCAGCCCTGATCACTAATCGACTGGCAAAAATAAAGAAAAAGTAAAATCTTTTTTCCGCGATCATTGAATGCACCTCACATAAGAACTACCCCGTCGAAATACCAACAACCCTCTTTAGTGTGGAAGTTCTCTCAACCCCCAGTCGGTCGTGGCAGATGGCCGCTCACACTGAGCCTGGTTCTGCTGGAGGTTTCTTCCTGTTAAAAGGGAGTTTTTCCTCTCCACTGTCGCTACATGCATGCTCAGTATGAGGGATTGCTGCAAAGTCAACACCAGTGACTGTCCACTGTCTCTACATGCTCATCCAGGAGGAGTGAATGCTGCAAGTCACTGACTGGATGCAATCTGCTGGGTTTCCTTAGATAGAAAAACTTTTTATCCAATTTGAATAAATAACTGAATCTGGCTGCACTGTTCAATGATTAGGATTAATTGGAATGTATGTTCCTGACTTTTGTGAAGTGCCTTGAGACGACATTTGTTGTGAATTGGCGCTTTATAAACAAACTGAATTGAACTGAATTGAAGTTGTTACTAGGTAACTAAGACTCAAAAGCTAGCCATTACTGTTAGTTAGTTAGCATATTAGGGATGCAACGGTAGACAAAAATCACCTTGGTTTCAAAGTAATGGAACATTGGGACATTGTTTTTGGGACATTCCAATTAAGAGAAATTAATTAAAATGTAGGAATTTTTTGTACTTTATTCAAATCATTTTTAAATGCTGTGGTAATAATTTGATTTTATTCATAGGTCTTAGCATTTAAAAAAATATATAGTATAAAACAGCTGGAGACTTGGTTTGATTCTGTCATTAATAAAATAATAAACAATTAAGCAGTTATAGACCATGGATAGATGGATTATACAGTTATAAAAACTACTTACAATGGTCAAGGTTGTTTACGAATGTTAGAATAAGAGTATGCTGACATTTGTTAATTTAAAAAAAAAATCTATTACTTTGGAGTAGTTTTGATATAGACATTTCAATGTACCAGCTGTACTTGAATGCACCGTAGAACTTCAATGACAGCTGAGAGTCCTTTATGCTTTGTTTTGGTGTTGCTTTTTAAAGCTGTGCGGTAGAATGTAGACTCTGCACTTCACTCCTGCACATAAACGTTCTGCGGGTGTACAGGCTTAAAACAAGATGCGTTCATTTGGACCGAAGATTTTTCGATACCCAGACGTGCACGGTTTCAACCTTTAGTAAGTTGTTCAAAATGAAGTCAGATGAAGCATAAACGGGATGTTTACAAGGAAACAGTCTTTTCTAAGGAGACATTTCTGCAGCAACTGTAAATCAGAGCTTTTGTTTTGGTTCAAATATTAAAGAGGTCCTCAGCTGTTATTTTTGGGGGGATGTGAAAATGTAAAACAATCACTTTGATTGCGTCCAACATAAAAAGAGGAATTTTCCACTTCAGTATGTCAGTCAAAGACAGTGACTGATATTTAACTGCTTTCAGAATGGAAATTATATTAACTTTAGAAAGACAAAAACTTAAATATCTTAATTATGGCTTGCTTATCGAAGGCAACCAAAGATTTCATTATTTTTAAAAAAAACAAATCTGCTGATAAGTAATGAGATAACTTAAATTTAATAAGCTTTAGGAAATGTATTTATTCCCATTAGCCTCTAGGGACTTCTATATAGAAAACGTAGGTGAATGTCTATGCGAATGAATTATTCAATAAGGCATCACCTGGTGTTCAAGGGAGTAATGAAGATGAACTGCCGAAGGTGCTGCCGCTCTGAAAGCTCCAAGAGGAGGTCCAGACAGATCCTCCGATTGTGCATGTCCTGGAGAAAAGGTCTTCAAGTCAGCAGAATGTTCAACCTGTTATTTTCCTTCCTTTACTCTGAGATACATAAGAGTCTGAGTGCTTCAGATGATTTTTATGCACTCACCATGTAGACGTCGAACTCATCGAGGCATCTGAACGGTGATTCTGTGATCTCCCAAAGGGAGAGCATGAAGCAAACGGTGGAGAAGGAGCGCTCCCCACCAGACAGAGACCTCATGTCACTCGCACCAACTTTGTCCCTGCCTGGAGGCTTTACCTTTGTGACAACACATACTGGGCTATTACTTAAAATGTACGTATCTGTGTTTATATAATAATAATAATAATTTTTTTATAATTTTAAAGATTTAAAGCTAAAACATTTTTTATCGTAAAAGCTTCACCAACCAGGATACTTTAACAAAATCAGTTTAAAGCATTAAAAATGAAAGCATGAATTATTCTTGAGTATCATGAATAGTTTACTTTAGTTATATCATACTGAAAGCAGGCCTTGGTGGTAATTTGCATTTCAATCTAAATATGGCTCAGACAGGCAAACTAACTAACAGAGCAAGAACATTATTAACATGCTAAGTACCTTAAAAAAGATGTGTATTCAGATTATGATTACAGTGGGTCAGAATCTGAAGAATTCTATTGGATCAGAGTCAAAACATCCTCCAGATGTCCGGTTTACTTCTACTTGAGCTTCTGGGATCACCACCATATATGATGAGTACCAAACAGCTTAAAAAACGTATGAAGACACATACCGAGATTGAAAGCGTTTCGTTGTTGTGATCAAAGATCATGGAGCCACAGCAGTTCATCTTGATCAAGAAGTTATTGAAGTACAGCTTACATCTCACTGAGAGCGACCTTAGGGAGTAAATGAAGGTATGAAATGAATACATGACCCCCCCTCATGACAGTTTGCAGGGGGTCAACTACAAACCTTAAGAGTATTTAACTTGGGTCTTATGTGACTGACCTATACACAGTAGTGCATAATTGTAAGTGGGAAAAGTATTTTTTGTACAAATAAGAATCCAAGAAATAATTGTGCGCTGTTGCATTTATTTGGGGGTATCAAAGTAAAGAGTACCATTTATATCCCTGTGTAAGACTCAGTGCAATTAATAGCCTTCCGAAGTCACCTAATCCGTAAAGGTCTACCTGTGTGTCATTTAATCTCAGTGTACATCCAGCTGTTCTGTGAAGGAGTCAGTTTGTTAGAGAAGATCAGTGAACAAACTGTATGAAAGCCAAGGAAGCTGACCGGTTAGAGATAAAGCTGTGGAGAACTTTGAAGCAGGGTTAGGTTCAAAACCAATATCACAAACTTTGTAAAAGTCATTGAGCATTGTTCCATACAGCCATGCAAGCCCACGAAACATGGCCGTCCAAATACATGGAGATAGGAGAGCATTAGTCACAGAAACAGCCAATAGTAGCTCTGGAATGGAAGGGCAGCTCAGGCAGGAGAATCAGTCGACAGGACAAATATTAGGGGTGAACTCCACAATTCATGCCAATTTCTCGAAGAGTGGAAAAAGAATGACATTGTTAAAAAAAAGCAGTAAGATATCCCATTTGGTGTGCATTCATTTAAATTAAAACAGATCGTTTTTATTTGTAAAACGATCTGTTGGTAACTATGCACCCTTTCCTTACACTTCACAACTATGCACTACTTTCTGTTCTGTCACATAAAATCCCAATAAAACAAACTGACATTCATGGGTGTAACACAACAACACGTTTTCCTTTTAAAAAGTTACAGTTGGTTATTTACCTGCGCATTATCTTGTATCTGTTCTGCCTGTCTGACATGATGTTGTTGAGCCGATCGATGAACCTGCGCAGATCCCTCACTTGGTTGGTTTTCTCTTTGTAGAGAGAGAGGGCCTCAGCATACTCCCTAATGAGGTCAGAGGGAAGAAGTTGGCATGGCGGAAATATTTCTGACTTAAACTGCATGAAACCAGGGCAGAAGATGTTTTAGGAATGGCCAAGAGGCAGATCTGATTAAGGTACAAAGGAAACTCAGCAGAGGGTCAGCCTATCCAAGGAGACTGCTGCTTCTATTAATTCTCCCTCTTAGTTTAGCTTTTTCTCTTGTGCACCTCAGTTTGAGTGTCTTTGTTTTGTCTATGTGTTCGCTACAGCTGCTTCCTTTTTCGCTTTTACGCCGGTGATCTTTTTCTGGGGCTTCTTTAATTTCTCTCTTTCAAACTGCCTGCGACCCAGAAATGGGTCTGAGCCCAGAATCTTGAAGGAAGTCCTATTTTCAAAAATGGATCTAGATGAGGAAAGAGGAAAATGAAGACTTGATGGGGAAGCTATGAGTTGGGTTCCTTTCAATGAAGTACAAATAAAATGTGCCATGCTATACACTGAAATAAAAGAGGGCATATTAGTGATCATAAACATACTGTAGCTGCCAATCTAATGTCTTCCTGTCCTGTTCTGACCTATTTTGGATAATCTAGCACTATACATTTCTGCTCTGGTTCACCTTGGACCTTCTCTGGATTTCCTACAAAAATGTGGCATAGGTAATCGAGAAAACTGAAGTAATAAACATCCAAATGTAAGAAAATGTCCGTTTTAATTCATCAAAGCACATCTCCTTGGTACATCTAAAATCCTTTTGTGAATATGTTCATTTAGTGTTTGAACACATAAAGGTAGAGAAAGATATTGTTAACAGCTTGTATTGCTAATAGTAGTTAGTATTCAAACAAATAAACCCCAGTGTTTTCCAACATTATTATCACCTCTGAGCTCCAACTTCTGAGACAAACTGAAATCAGCTTTGAAACTGGGACAATTAGATGAATTTCCTACAGGCCACCTGTCCTGCACCGTGCATGCTTTCAATCTGGTCCTAACCTTGAAACTCTTCAGAATGAATGAATCAGGCGTCAAAACAGCCCCCCTTAGCATGAAAATGCTTCCTCTCAACATAAACGTCTTCATCCTTTCTTGGTGGTTTATAGCAATTTTTGAGCGGCTCAAATTACATCAGAAACAAACAGACTTCATGTAAACTGGACTTAAACAGCTTGTTCAACAGATTTTTATGGGAATTAGGTCCCAAATGTAATTCCATCCCATCCAGTTGGCATGGCTCCGCTCAGGGTTGACTGGGTCGGTCCCGATTGGTCTGCTAGCTCCCATATCACCTACTTGCTTGTAGCAGTCTGTTTCCTAAATCTTTCCGCTTAAAAGTTTTGCGGCTCCGCATTTCCCCATTTATGATTCTGCTTCTTTGGAGTGGACATTCATCTTTGCTATAAGTGAGAAAAATATTGATGCATTCCATCGTTTGCATAAAAAAATCAGTGCAATAAAACATTGTGCTATGGTTAAAAGTCTGGACTTTATAAATGCTAAGCACAGGTTTTATCACTCTTTATTATCAGCCATATCTTATTCATCTAATGTACACAACATGCAAAGATCAACTTGTCAGCCAAAAAAATTGAGCTTGCTCTCCCTACAGTTTATATTTCGACGTTTCTTGACTGATGCCTGCTGTCTCTCACCTGATCACCTGCTCCTGCTCGCCGTGGTTGCTCTCATACACCTTGAGCTTCTTCTTCAGCCGTGTGATTTCTGTGTCGATGCTCTTGGTGCTACAGGTGACATGCTGCCGCTCAGGGCTGATCTGCTTAGCTTTCTCCACGTTTTCCTGTCAACACATCAAGTCATGTCCGTTTAAAGTCTGGTAATGTTTCTGCTCTTTGTAGGTGAATACGCCATCTGTCCTGAATTGCTGAAGTGCAGAAACTAGGTTTACTTGAAACGGATTGAGGAAATATTTAAATGTAATCTGGGAAAAAACAGAGTTCTTGTTACCTGTAACTCTTGTTCTTTTTCTGAAAGTGCACTGTTCATGGCTTGGACGTTGTCCTCGTGAGTCTTCAGTTTTTTTTCTAACAGTTTAAGGTTTCGCTCATGTTTTACACACTCCGTCTCCAGTTTCAGCTGCTCGTCCTGGACGGCGAGAACAAAATAAATCTTTTTGTCTATCAGGAGATCCTTGTCTTTAAATACTAGATGATATAAAGATCTAACATATAGCAACTAAAGAGCAGCAGACGACAGACTGAGGCTGAGGAAGGGGGCCTGTAGGAGTGAAAATGTCAAATATGTCTTATTTTTTAAATCAATTTTTTACCTTCAGGGGCTCAATTTCCTCTAACAGCTGATCAATTTTATCTTTGACAGAGGAGTAATTCGAGTCTGCCTCTTCTGATGTGTTTCGTTGCTTGTCCAATTCTGCCTTTGCCTCCTGAACCACTTGTTTTTCCGCCTCAATTTTCTGTTGGTTCTCCTGGGCAACTTCTTCCTGCACATCGGGAATTAAGACATTAATCTGGCACATTATGATTAGGCCTGATTTTGAAAGTGAGAAAAATGAAAAGTTGAGGGTCACCAAGGAGGTGAAGTCATCACTTTGCTCCTCACTAGCAGTCTCCAGCTCACTTATTGCTGCTTTGACCTGATTCTCAGAGGCCTGTGATCCAGTCAAAATAGAAAAAAAAGGATTGAAAATCCACGAAAAGGAAACAAAAACCTTTAACTAGTTGCAAAGTAAAATTAGAATAACAAGGTGATGTTTCTTCACACTGACCTGAGTCTTCTTCAGGGTATTGATGGTGCTGTTCAGGATGTTCTCCATGCTTAATATATCCTCAGTGACGGAGTTCGCCTGAAGCTGAAACCTGGACAGCTGAGCTTTGAAATTCTCCAGTTCTGATTCCAGTAAACTGTGAAAACACATTGAGGATTTTCTCACAGTCCAAAAACTACACGAAGATCTGACAAAATTCAACATGTGCTGATCTCAAAATTTCTAAAACCAGTTTAAATGTGTAATATGGTCTGCAGTTAAACTAGGACTTGTTTTACCTTCCAAGAAATTCAGGATCAGTTTACAGGTCCTATGAAGGGTGATTTGAATGCATATTATTAATGGCCTACCATTTGGCTACATATTGCACTACAAATCCCATCATACACCACGTCAGCTTCTCTGGGCTCTAGGCATGGGTCAGTCAGATGCAGAAGCATATAATAACTAACAACTACTCTGTAATCCATTCAAGTTTGATATGAACAGGTGTAAAGAGCAGAGAAAACAAAATATGTATTTTTTTAAAATTTGTTGTTGTCTTTTTGCATTTCCTCTGCAGTAAAAACACAGCTTTTAGTTTAAATAATTAACATTTCTCTTGTTTAGCCCGTGAAAAAGTTCATGTTTAAGGTTATAGTCCATTCTATGACTGAGTTTGACATCCCAGGCCAACTGTATATCTTATGCATATTTTCTGGCATGAATAAAGCTCCCTGTACACACTTTATTTCAGTCTCGATGTCTCCACTGAGGTACTTGGCCATGCTGAATTCAGAGGTGTAGTAGCGGTTCGGAAACACCTGATCTCCCTCAGCTGTGAAGGCTTCACGGCAGTTTTTCGGAGGCCGACCTTTCTGCATGATCCCCCTCGCCTTGTTTTTCTCCTGAAACCACACATCAACGCGCATGGTGAGCCAGAAGGCGGAGAAACAAAAACAGACAGCTGCACCAGCCCCAAATCTAAACAGGACTCAGATAGAGACTAACTTTGATCACAAGAATGGTTTCTATCCCCCTCATATCAACCAGGCAATTGATGATGACCGGAGTTGTTGCTGTGATTGTGTCCAGCACGGTTAGGTAATCTGGATGACATGCTTTTCTGTAAACCAGTCAAGAAAATGAAAAGACCGTATTTAAACAGGTGTAGCGAAATGCGAATGTGGTAGAAACAGCAGCATAAAACCAAAAACGAGTTCTTACCGTCCATGAACGTTGTAGAGTTTATCAGAGAAGGGGCTAACGATGATCTGCGGTCTGTTGCCCTTAGGATAAAAGCGAGACATCAGCCCCTGAAGGACTGACTCGTCTTTGTAGTTGTCACAACAGAACGCCTTCATGAAGCTGCGCAAACAGCACTCCACAGACACAGCCAGCGTGGGATCCTTTAAACTGATGCACGCCCCTGAGACCAAACACAGATGCTCAGATCATCATTTAGCTGCTTTGCAAAAATATCCATAGCCCTTGAACTTTTTCACATTTCTACACATCAAAGCCACAAACCTTAACTCTTAAAGCCTTAACTCTGATGCAATTAAATAAAATCCAGTATAACTAATTCTGATTGGTAAATTAAGTCCATCTGTGTAAAATTGTGTCTCAGCATCGTGAAGATACAGGAACACACCATGGCGGCACCAACTTCATCTTTAACAGGGACAGAGGAGCTGGTCAGAGTTGAAGGGAGGATGGTTGGAGCTGAAAACAGAGCCATTCTGGAAGAAACCCTGTCAGAGGCTGCAAAAGACTTGAGACCGGGGCAAAGGTCCACCTTCCAAAAGGAGAATGACCCTAAACATGCAGCCAGAGCTACAATGGAAAGGCTCAAAGCATCTTCATGTGTTAGAATGGCCCACTCAAAGTCTAGACCTATATACAAATAATTACAAAAATATACAAAATCATTACTTCCTCGAACAAAATACAACCTAAACATGGTCTGTTGTCTTTTAGAGCCACAAACATCTGGGAATATCTGATGGACTTTTGGAAGAGAAGTGTTTCTACTAGTTCTGCATCAAACTACACACACACTGAAGCACAAACTTCAAATATGTTTTATTTGGATTTCATGTGTTAACCAACAAAAAGCAGCACATAAATGTGAAGTGGATGAAAAAAATGGTGTTGTGTGAATTTGTATTAAACTTTATAAGTCAATTTAACAATTTAACCAATTCCTGCAATTCAACAGGGTCCATGAACATCAATTTCCCCAACTCTAACCAGATTCCTATGGGCCTTGGTTGTTCTAATGCATGAATATGCTTTGATCTGAGGCAGTGATCCTCCACACCAGTCTCATTTTGCAGAGTCTAACAATGTTTTCCCTGCATTAAGCTCCATCCATCATCCTATCAACACGGACCAACCTATTTGTCCATGCAGGCCCAGAGTATTATTCTGCCTTGACCATGTTTAACCATGGCGATAGTGTGTTCGGAGTGATGTGCAGTGTTATGTGTCCACCACTCTGTGACATAAACTCTCTCGAAAACACATTAAAGTTTGTAGTTGTAACATGACAAACAGATGAATAACTTTGCGAGGTACTGTAATTGGGATCTGTATGTCATTGTTATACATTAGAAAGGTTTTGGGAATATATAGTAATACACACTACTCCAAAGGGGCAAAACATAAAGTCAGTACACTGTGAAGAGTTAGTTACCTATTGGCCCAATGGGTTTCTTGATGAAGTGTCCTGCAGCACATGCATCATTAATTGCAGCGATCAGGTCGGGTACATGATCTCCAAACCGCTTGAGCTTGTTGGATCGACTGGCGAGGAGCTGGTTCTTTCTCTTCAACTTAGACTCGTAAGCAAACTGCACACTCTTTGCTTCAACTCTAACAGAAAGGAGGAGTGTTCAGTGATGAGTCTTTGCTTGCCCTTCTTACCTAGGGAGTACGTTTCTATGAGAGCAGGAAGTGTTTCTTGTACCTCAGCTTGTCCCGTTCTTCTTTTCCTTTCAGAAGTGCCTGGTGTTTCTTCTTGATGTCTTCATTCAGCTGTAAGCATTTCCTCTGAAGCTCTGCCAGCTGCTCTTTGAGATCACCCAAGGTCACCTGCTGTTTTGAGCGTTTGGTTTCTCCACTGTTGTTCAGTCTCTCGCTGATGACAAAGAAACATTTCAATTTGTTGTGAGGACTTCCATAAATCTAAGCCTATAAATAAAATGTTTCAACACGTCCACACCTTGCTTTGGCCTTGTTAATTTTCTCCTGGAGAAGGCTCTGCTCTCGTTCTGTTTGCTTCAGTTTGTTTAGAGCCCGAAAATAAACAAGCTATGAAAAGAAATAGTTGTTTTAAAAATTACAAATCACAACTATTTGGCAGAATCAGTTATAAACAGAGAGGGTGCAAATCATACCTCCTGCTCCTTGTGAGCTTTGTTAGTTATCTTTGCTTGCTGTTTGAAGTTGAGATGATCCTCTCTGAGGGACTTCTGCTCATCTCGTAGACTGTCAGTTCTCTTTTTAATAATCTGCAGTCTTTTCTCTGTTTGTACGAGCTTTGACTGCAAGGAAGGGAAAAAAAAGACAAGAGCACAAGCTTCCCTAAGAACAATGTGTTAAGAAAAGTACAAGTCAATGTTTGTGAGATCATTTGGCTTGAAAGGCTTGGCACTTTAATAGAGGGGGATAACTTGTTTTATACCTGACAGAGCTTTAGGTTATCCTCGTGTTTATTTTTTTCTTCTTTCCTAATTTCCTCCTTCAGCTGCTGTATGGACTGCTCCTTGTCTCTGACCTAAAGGGGATAAAACAGTCATGTTTATCATGTTTAAGTAGAACAGCTTGTGAAACATTAGAAAGCCCAGTGATAGTGGCAGGCAACACCCTGTTTATGTAATTTCTGATTGTTTCTTGTCCTTTTCCTTCAAAACAGCAGACAGGGCATCCTTTGAGAGTTAACTCCCTGAACTTCTTCCCATTTTAAATGAACTATATTATAGTCAAGAAAATAGGAAACCCTAAATCATAGGACAGGTGGGTTCACCAGATAATTTACTTTTCAGACACAAAAAAGCCTTTAATACAGAAATACCATAACCCGTTATAATATTTACACTGGAAATACAAAGAGGGGCTACCTTTGGTCGTAGAGAGAAAACTAATTGTTTTTGGAGAAAACAGGCCTACTATGTTTGGCTACCTAATGGAACACAGGAAAGGGGTGAAGCGAGCTTTCCAATTGTTCCCAGAGATATCTACACAGGAAAAGAGGTAGAGCTTTATGGAAGTAAAAAGGTGGAGAGGACAGATTTCTTCCCAAAAAAACAGTCTCTCTCCAAAAAGCTTTCTGTATCAAGATTATAAAACAGATAATTTCTTAACTTCGAGGTAAGGAAAACCAAAGGCCAAACCAACCAAAGGAACCAGGACAAGACAAGCTACATGGCTGCGACAGATGGCTACATGGGAGCTCTAGCAGTGAGTCAACAGCCTGACTATCAATGCAACTACAGGGGTTGGACAATGAAACTGAAACACCTGGTTTTAGACCACAATAATTTATTAGTATGGTGTAGGGCCTCCTTTTCGGCCAACACAGCGTCAATTCGTCTTGGGAATGACATATACAAGTCCGGCACAGTGGTCAGAGGGATTTTAAGCCATTCTTCTTGCAGGATAGTGGCCAGGTCACTACGTGATACTGGTGGAGGAAAACGTATCCTGACTCGCTCCTCCAAAACACCCCAAAGTGGCTCAATAATATTTAGATCTGGTGACTGTGCAGGCCAAGGGAGATGTTCAACTTCACTTTCATGTTCATCAAACCAATCTTTCACCAGTCTTGCTGTGTGTATTGGGTGCATTGTCATCCTGATACACGGCACCGCCTTCAGGATACAATTTTGAACCATTGGATGCACATGGTCCTCAAGAATGGTTCGGTAGTCCTTGGCAGTGACGCGCCCATCTAGCACAAGTATTGGGCCAAGGGAATGCCATGATATAGCAGCCCAAACCATCACTGATCCACCCCCATGCTTCACTATGGGCATGCAACAGTCTGGGTGGTACGCTTCTTTGGGGCTTCTCCACACCGTAACTCTCCCGGATGTGGGGAAAACAGTAAAAGTGGACGCATCAGAGAACAATACATGTTTCACATTGTCCACAGCCCAAGATTTGCGCTCCTTGCACCATTGAAACCGACGTTTGGCCCCTGCATGAGTGACCAAAGGTTTGGCTGTAGCAGCCCGGCCGTGTATATTGACCCTGTGGAGCTGCCGACGGACAGTTCTGGTGGAAACAGGAGAGTTGAGGTGCACATTTAATTCTGCCGTGATTTGGGCAGCCGTGGTTTTATGCTTTTTGGATACAATCCAGGTTAGCACCCGAACATCCCTTTCAGACAGCTTCCTCTTGCGTCCACAGTTAATCCTGTTGAATGTGGTTTGTCAATCTTGGTGGTATGCTGACATTACCCTGGATACCGTGGCTCTTGATACATCACAAAGACTTTCTGTCTTGGTCACAGATGCGCCAGCAAGACGTGCACCAACAATTTGTCCTCTTTTGAACTCTGTATGTCACCCATAATGTTTGTGTGCATTTCAATATTTTGAGCAAAACTGTGCTCTTACCCTGCTAATTGAACCTTCACACTCTGCTCTTGCTGGTGCAATGTGCAATCAATGAAGACTGGCTACCAGGCTGGTCCAATTTAGCCATGAAACCTCCCACACTAAAATGACAGGTGTTTCAGTTTCATTGTCCAACCCCTGTACAGGTGGTGTTTGTGAGCATGAAGTTTTTCAGGTAAGAAAATATGTTGTTGTAGAGTGGGGTTTTTATTTTTTGGTGGATCATCTGCAACCTTCACAGATTGAGTTAGTTAAACCAATAACCACTCTCTCCAGTTGTTCCTCCGGCATATTTATCTGTGATCAAGACCTACAGCGTCAAGCCATTGTTTTCTTAGTCTGTGAGACAATGAAATGGTGTTTAACTGCAGCTGCCCTGTGTTTGTATAACAGTATTTGAATTTCTCGTCCATCCACCAAATATGAAGCAGTGGCCTGAAGTTACGTTTCTAACTGTAGGCAGGTTTTAAGAGTTTAGGTGGTCTGATAGATGGTGTCCTCAGATCACTGTTCAGGTCGCTAAATTACTGAAGTGTACGTAATCCCTGACAAGGACAAGGACTTATTATGTGTAGAGAAGTGAGACTTTCAGCTGCTTCCATTCACTGCTGCTGTTTCATACAATAAAAACCTGAATGATCTGCTGTCTTGTCCTGACTACAGATGTGGAAAATAATATAAATACTGTGAACAAAAAGACCAAAAAACAACCAAAAGGAAATATCATTTTAAAAAAGTAGTCTGTTGAACATGTCAACATAAGAGAACCTCTCACCAAACACCATGCCATTTTGTTCTTTAGGTTCTCCAAAGTCTCCTTCAAATCACTGAAAGACGACAAGCTTTCATATCGCTCTTTCTTCTGTAGGAACTCCTGCTTTAAGTCCTTGAGACACTGAACACAAAACAAAGATGATCACATTAATAGAAAAGTCATTGACATAACTTTTACCCACTGAATCTGATCGTAATGTATTCCAATTAGGATTGGATTACACTGCATGTAATTGGATCTCAATTTGAAAGCATGACAGGATTAGATTAGATTAAAATGAACTGAACTGATATAAAATTAATTTGGACCAAACTGGATTCAATATATATTTGGATATAAACTGAACCTGTGTGTCTTGTAAGCTGTGTCGTCACTACATTAATTGAACTGAACTGAATTAAGATAATGTATGGCAGTGTACTAAACCACTCTAGACTGCCAGGTTTAACAAAGGTAAGACATCAAATAATAAAAAAATATTTATTTTGTGCATTAAATTGCTCTAAAATTGATTGTTAACACTAGCATTACGTTAAGAAGAACAATTCAGTTTACCTAGAAGGAAAATGTTGCTTATTTCTAAAAATAAACATAAGTAATTATATTTTACCACATTTTTAAACTGTGGAATAACTTTATAAGACATCAATTCATGAACAAATAAAAGCATGGGTAATCCATCCATCCATCCATCAGATTTAACAACTAAAGAGTAAAAGCTTTAGGTAATAAAAACAGTTCTGTACCTCTTCTTGCCTCTCAACCTGTTGCCGTGTGATTGTTTCAGTGTGCTTGATGTGGATGTAATCTCTCTTCATCTGCTCAAGTAAAGTTGCTTTCATGAAGAACTAGAGATTAAAAAAAACAACACAACTTCAGTTTAAAGCAGTGGAGGCAAAAACAAAGCTCACCCGATGAAAACTGAAATCGCTCAGCTTATAATGAACATGGTGTAGTACCTTATATTTGTCCGTCTCGTTTTTTGAATGGAGAAACTGTTTACTCATTTCCTGGCTGAGAATGGATACTGGGTTATCCAGCTGGAACACACACACACAAAACAATGTTGCCATTCAGAACAACTGATTTTGCTTAATATCCCAGCAAATATGTAAGAAAACAGCAGTGGATCCACAGACGATTATAGGGACAGAAATATAAGTGTTACCTGGATGTTAAAGTGGTCCAAAACTGATATTAATTCTTCTTTCTTGTTTGAGACAAGTTGCCCTAAAAATCAAAAGACAAAAAAATATCCTTTTTAAAATGAGGAAGAGCTCAAAACATACTGGCTCACCATTACCAGTGCAGCAACAACCAAGTAATTCAGCTTACAGTTAACTAACCTTCTTTTTCTACTCAATATGATTGAGTTCAATTCAGTTTAGTTTATTTGTATGGCACCAATTCACCACAAAATACATTTCAAGGCATTTCGCAAAACAAGTAGGTCTAGATCATATCCAATTTTACAGAATTCAGTCCAAATTCAGCTCAAATCATTTAGATTAGATTAGATACAGGTACTTTATTAATGCCCCAAGGGAAACTGTTGAGTTACAAAAGCATCAGAAGACATCTGGAACAAAACAGAGATAAAACAAACAACAAAACACTATTATGTACTAGTGTGCTATATAAAAACAGTAGTAACATAAGCTAAGCAAGGAGGATAGATTCTTGATTTATCTCTACACAGTACAGTATATAACGATATAAAGAGTTGAATGAATGAGTGAATGGGATACCCATTCCCATTCATTTCAATAAAAACCAACCCAACAGTAAACTAGTTCTATTCCATCA
Source organism: Crenichthys baileyi (assembly GCA_036173005.1). NCBI lineage: Eukaryota > Metazoa > Chordata > Actinopteri > Cyprinodontiformes > Goodeidae > Crenichthys > Crenichthys baileyi. Next base: position 23,888 of record JAHHUM010002511.1, read on the forward strand.
TCACAATGTCCTCACCACTCACCTTGAGCTTAGGATCCTACTCCCCAATGACACCATGAAAAAATGTATATCTATATCTATCCCCCAAAAGATACAGTGATCTTTTGGGGGATGTAAAGTGTTGTTTTTGTTCCAGTCATACTTCATGGAATTGTGGCCTAAACGTTCCTAAAAGTTCAGTTTAATTTGACCTGAACACATTCCATCAGAAAGGTACGAAAAATTTTAGCCAGGTCTGGATGTGTCTTTGGAATAAAATAATTCTATCTTGCATCTCCTCAGTCGAGGCGTATGGAGAATACGGAGGACCGCTGTAACATGTAGAACACGACTAGTACTTGTAAGAAACTCCTGTAGCTCCTTCAGTTCTACTTTTGTCCTCTTGTCAGCCTCCCTGACCAGTTTCAGCCTCATTTGTGTTTGTTTGAATAGGGAAAGTCCATACAAAAACAAATACAATACTGGCAAGCAGACATATGAATGTGTGGCACCTTAAATGTTGCAGCCTGCAACTGACTGCATCCAAGCAGTCCTTTACGTTTGTGATATTGCGATGAATACTGCAAGTCAATATATTGTGCAGCTCCACTTTGCAGCAATTCCTCATCCTGAGTCAGCATGTGGCGACAGTGGAAAGAACCAACTTAACTTCAACAGGAAGAAACCTGAAGTGCCTTTAAAGCAAAGAAGCTAAATTCTCTCTGGTTCCAACCTCTAAAGTGTGACACATAATATGTCTCATGTTTTCTTCTGAATCTGAAGCTCTTTTGTAAAGAAAATTACCACATGTGTTATAAATAAACTGCTTTCTGAGGAAGAAAAAATAATTGATAATGGTATTTATGGTCTAACTGATTCTACAGGTTGTTTTCATTCATAAAATAAATGATCACATGTCCAACTTTTCACTTCATAACAGACAGGTGATGCCAAGCATATAGCACATATGCAGTTAAGCAGGGGGAGAATTCTGCCTATAGGTCTCCAGAATTAGAGGTTAAGTCACACTATAGGACTTAGTGTTGGAAAATCCATGAGTCAGTGGAATAAATAAATTTACTATAATGCAAAAACTTATCTGTATCTGTGAAAAATCACCTGATTTGTTCTTGAGTTTGTAGCTCCGAGATCCATCGCTGGAGATGCGTTGTTCTACGGTAATGTAGTCACCATACAGATCCTTTTTGTAAGCGTCTGCTCCTCTGTTTCTCAGTTTTACAGTTACATCTGCAGTACTAAGCAGACGAAAACACCACCATGACTTTCTGGATGAAAAAGAAAGGGCTGCATTTCTGTAGACCAACCACTCAGAATGATCCCTAACTCACTTTTCTCCAGTTTTCACAAAATCCTTCAGTGACACCCCTCTGTTTGTCATGGTGGCCTTTCCACCGAGGCCTACAATCAAGGCGGTAAGAATGGCACTTTTTCCACCTGGGAATCAAAGCACCACCAGAGACTGGGTATTAAATCAGTGCATGTAAAGCATGTCACAGTTATGCACAGAAGTACAGGATGAACAGGAACGCAGTATGCAAATAATCAGAAATTACCCACAAACGTGACTACGAAAGCAAATAGGTGCACCCTGCACTCCATGTGACCATTGTTTACTGTAGTTTGCGGTACACTAAAACGTTGACCTCATAGAAACAGTATAAGGATTTCTTTTAAAAAGATCTAGTTTATAGCCAACTGCAGTGTAGTTAAGTATTTATAGCTCAATTATGCAACAAAGAGGGTTTTGGTTAAAAGAGAAAGGCATCTATTATGTAAAATGGCACTGTTTTCATTTCTGTTATATAGCTAAAGGAAGCCTTCCTGAAACTAGAATATGTCTGAAGGTGTTGAACACACCAGTCAAAGTTAGCAACGGTTCAAAGAACGTTAACAATGTACTTACTCCCATTGTTGCCCACAATAAAATTCACATGGGGCCCAAACTGGACCGGTCCTAGAGAGTGGTGGCACAAGAAGTTTTTTAAAGTGATGCTTTCAATGAGCCCAATGTCTCCCTACAGAAAGAGAAAAAGAAAAAGTAGTGAACAACTAATGAGATGGTGAGAAATAAAGAGACAAAACATGACTTGAGGTCGACAAAAAAAAAAACCTACCGATGCGGAGGGAGTGAAGATGTTTGAAGATAATCCCTGACGATTCGTGTCTGTTGCATTTTCGGCACCTGCAGTTGTCACTCGCCGGCTCTTGAAACTTGTTGTATCAATAATCACGCTGGCTTTTCGCTTACTCATTTTGAAAGGGTAACTGAAAATAGAACCAAGCACATCTGGTTCAGCATTAGAGTATGAAGGTAAGTTTTCATTAAATTGTACATGCCTGGGATTACTGTACAACAATTATCTAAATAATGCTTAGTTTTAAATCTGAATAAATCATGTTTGTCTTATGCTCAGAAGTGCACTTTTGTGTTTAACCAAATGACTGGAACTTTACACAGTGCAGCAAAATCATAGCAGAAAGTGAGAAAAATTTCCAAATAGGAGGATGACCATTTCAATTGCAGATCATATAAAAATAATGACGATTTCATCTCAGTCTTAAGATTGTACAGTCTTAAAGATTTCTTTTAGAAACAGGCTTTAAAAGCCAGGAAAGGAAGCGCAAAGTTATTAATCATTCTCCCTGTTGCCAATACTTACAGTGCCTTTCAAAAGTGTTCATATTCCCTGAACTTTTTTCCAATTTTATATTATTACAACAAATTTCAATGTGTTTTATTAGTATTGTATGAATTTATCTATAGGTCAACACAAAACAGAAAAGTGTGGTGTGCACTTATTTTTTTTCCTGCTAGAAGGTGAACCTACTTCCCTTCAACTCGTACCAGCGTCCATGTCCATGCTGAAGGAAAGCATGCAAGAAGTCTAGCCTACATGGAAGGATCTCTACAGCTCCTCCAGAGTTACTATGGGCATGTTCTCTGATGAATACTCCCCTTGCCTGACTTGTCCGTTTTGGTGGATGGCCATGTCTTAACACGTTTGCATTTGTGTCAAACTATTTAAATTTTTGGACGATGGATTGAATAGGAATTATGTGAGGTTACCGTTTTTTAACCGAACACTGCTTCTAACTTCTCCAACCCTTGAACCCTGACCTGTCTTCAGTGTTCCTTGTTCTTTATGATGGTGTTTGTTTACTCATGCTTGCTAAAAACCTCTGAGGCCTTCACAGAACAGCAGGATTCATATTTAGATTAGACTACACACAGTTTGAGTCTACTTAATAATCAGGTCAAATGTAAATGCAATGATTTAATTCAGTGCTGTCAGAGCAAACGGGGTGTAATACAAATGCATGCCAGTTTCATTCATAACCGTTTTGAAAAGCATTTATCTTTTTACTTCCACCTGAAAAATATGAACATAATACTGTAGGTCATTTAGTGATGAGCGATAACACAAAAACCTTATAATGGCAAAATCTGAAAAAAATATGCTTTACTTGTATGAATCTCCAGGATCCTAATATTAGTAAAAACAACCACAGTAAATCATATTTTTTTCATTTCATCCCTGAATTAATGTGCAGAACCTAATTGTAGCAGTAATGCTATTCAATAAGGACAAACAACAAAGTTTGAAGTGGATTTTACTCTGAGGAGTTCACACCTGTTGCATGGTAATATGTTAAGGACAGCCAGCAACTACAAGCTGTCGCCTATAATTAGTTACAATAAAAAACGTTAAATTGAAGCAGAAAGCCACAGCTTCCTAAAGCTTCTCCACGGTGGTTAATACAACACACGTACTTTTAAAACGTTGATTAACTACGCCAGTTATATGATATTTAGTACACTAATGAAGTAAAAAGCACACTCCAGATGAAGCTGTTTTTCCACCACACACGAAGTCTTTCTAAGCGCAGAAACCCTCCGCGTAATAGTCATGAACCAAAGCACAACATACTAACAGGAAGGAAAAGCTTCTACACAACTTCAGCCTTTGTCTCAATAACAAACAGCAGCAACTCACTTACCATCATTCGGCAGCAGCAGCCCTCCACAACAACATGGGGCCATGGGGGATGTCTCCCACTTCCTGCTCGGACTGTGCGAAGGAAACCACAGCAACACGGAACTCAGAGCGCGTCCTCTGATTGGCTCACAGTGCACCTGCGTAGCGCGCTCATCTAACGATGATTGCGGTTTTTGTTTGATTTTTTAATGGAAAATGTAGCGATATACACCTGTGAACGTGAAACTTTTTGAGAATCAGCGTGTCAACCAATAAAAGTGACTGTTAAAGCAGCCTGCTGATGACGCACTGTTTGTGTTTTCTGAGGCGTCATCAACCGAAGCCTTTAAAAAGCCACGTGAGCAGCAGCACTCGCGTCCCGGCCCGAGAGCTGCAAACTGCACAGCCAGCCGCAGACGGTAAGCTGGAGATGGCCAAACGTTTTCACATGTGGGCCAAAGTTGAAAGTACGCCAGGGCCACAATATCAGATTTATTCATTTAAAAAGGTAAAAATAAAACTATTTTGACTTTATACATTTGTTTTATTTTTACCTACAAAAACCCAAATCAAAGTAAAGTCATATAGTTTTGTAAATTTAGGGTTTATGGTTTTCTCCTTATTGTCAAGGAAAAAATAAATCTTGTGGTTGACTTGAACTGGAAATGGATCGAGCATGCTGTCTTTAGCCAAGTTTAATGTATAGGTGTGCCCATGTTGAGTAACTTTGAGTAAAAGTTGTTGAATGTTTGTGGTCCTATTTTATTTAAAGTGAAAGCAAAAAAGCGTAGTTAATAAAAGGAAAATGCGTTTTGTTGTACCTAAAATGTTCCATTTCAAGACCATTTTAATGTGATGTTAAAAATTAAGCTCTACAAACTTATCCATCTGCATCAACCAACCATGCAGGTGGGCCACATTTCTATCATTCTTGTGGTTGGAGGTCGCACAAAATCATTCCGAAGGCTGTAAATGGCTCCGGGGCCACACTTTAGACACCACTGTTGTAAGGAAAGAAAAATGCTTTTTGACATGTGGCCATTTTGTTGTTGGTGCAAAGCATTAGAGGTGTGCAAGTTTGTTTTTGCTCAACCTAAACATTAAGACGTAATTTAAAATGCAAATGCATTTTGTTCCTATTGACAAAAAAACATTCAAATATTCTAACTATCTATCTTTTTAATAAAAATGTAATTCTTTTAACACTAATTCAGAATAAAATATTCATTTTTAAATATTGACTGCATGTCTGGGTGTGTTTAACCCATTAAAAATACCAGCATGTTTGATGGACCCCACACTTTACTACAGGTGTTAAAAGATATATTAAAAGATATAGAAAATGTCAGTTTTCCTAAAACTGCTGTTAAATGTTTCCACTTTAAACAATTCAGTCTTTTAATATGCTTTAGCATAAAATTACTATTTATTTTGGGGCTTTTAACACTTTCAAAGCCAGTGTGCCTACATAGCTCTGGTCTTTTTTTAGAGGTGAAAAAAATAAAAATTTTTCGAAATTAGATTTGCTCTTTCTTGTTGTTCTTCTTGGAATAAGAAGAATAACATCAATGACCCCTTAAATGGATCATTGACTGAAGGGAACATTTATCTTTTTAATGCATAAATATTTGTTTTTGTGTTGATAAATGTAGGATCAAAAATTTTTTCAATTGGACATTTTTTTCCGTCAATTGTTTTTTTTTTTTTTTGTTTAGACATTCAATACATCAATTTAGATAAAAAAAAAAACGTTTTTGCCTGTTCCAATCACAAACCAGTAGTGAAAAACAATTTAATTCAATTTATTTTAAAATAAAAAAATTTACATTTAAATACAAGCGGTCTTTTTTTGTAAAGAAAAAAAAATAGAAATTTGAAATTGGGTATTAAACTTACTTTTAAGTCCAAATTTCTGTAATTAAAAGCTTTTATTGGTCTGATGTAATATTCTAATCTTAAATGTTGTTTTCATTAGCTGTAAGCAGAAAATCATCATAATTGACAGAAAAAAAAGGCTTGAAAACAGACTGTGTAAATCTATATAATGTGTTTTACTTAGGGAATGAAGTTACTAAAATAAATAAACTTTTCAATCTAATTTGTTAAATATGACTGTATTATCCACCATCCACTTACTACGCATTCTGCATTTTAAGTAATTCAAAATATTCGCCATTTTGCCAAACTGCTCAAAACACTGAATAACTTATTTCTGACCCTCTCAGTTTCTGTCCAGTGACGCATTGTCAGTACGGGTTCAATTTTAATGTTAAATTCCTATAGCATTATACTCGGTGTCCACTGTTGTGAAAGTTTTTAGGTGTTATCCTGTTGCCACACACATGACTTAAATGAATGGGTGATTAAGGCTTCTGCAGCACTTTAAGAGGCAAAATGCATAAAAAACCTGATGGGCAGTGAGCCCTAGGGACCAGGATTGGGAAATACTGCTCTAAAGTCTACATTTGTGCTGGTATTGCTGCATGCATTAACAATATTGTTCTTGTATCAACAGGATTCAGACCATCATTAAAGCCTCAAGGAGATCCAGACTTCTTGCGGCTGAATGCGTATGCTGTTTAATATTACCCATTTAACTTGCAAAAACCCACCAATCATACTGCGGTCAAATGGACTGATGCTGCAAGACAAAAATTTCTCAATCTTTATCGATTTGTGCCCTCCGTCTGGCACTAGATTGAAATGTGCTGGGAAGCTTGTAACATCTGAAGATTAACTAAAACTGAACATGGAATATATTCAATCAGCATCGGACAGTCTGCCTAAGCACCTGGCTGAGTCTTGTGATCTGTCTAAAGCTGGGAAGCAAATTCCTCCAGAAGTCAAAGTAGATGGATATAACTACTCCACACATAATATAAAAGTGGGTGGAGAAGAGAAGGTCCTGGTGACCTACTCTGAATCAGTCAATCACTTCCACTGCCAACTGTACAGGAATTTGCACATGTTGGACAAAGTGTGGAAAAGTGTTGTAAAGCTACCTGACAAGTTTCTAAACTCAGATTATCCACTTAGACCTGATAGCACTTGCTTAGCTAAATATACTGATAATCATTGGTACCGAGGTCTAATAGTAGAAAGAGCCCCAAATCTCATGGTGAACTTTGTCGACTACGGGGATACCCTCGCTGTTGTCGAAACTGATATTCTACCCTTGCCTCCTGAAGCCAGTATCGCCAGATCAATCCCTGTTCAGGCGGTTCCACTTGGCCTATACAATGTTCCTGCAGACTTACCACCCGAAATCAACGAGTGGTTTGCAGACTTTGTTGTAGGGAACAGTTTTACCATTTCGGTAGTAGCAAAAGGGAAAAAGAGGAAGCTATTGGTTGAACTGTTTGATGGATCCCTAAATGTAAATGCTATGATCAGGGAGAAAGTGACAAAAATGAGACACCCCAAGATGACTGCTGTGATTTCTAAGACTGACGATCAATTTTCTGTCTCAAAGAAGGCTACTGTGTCAAATGGGCATAGTTACCCACCTGAATTCACAAAAGTATCATTGTTAAGGAACACTGGACAGGAAGATCACCACAACAATAAAATATGTGGCACATATCCCTCTTCACAACAGATTGAGCAAGCGAAGGTATTGGATATTTCTCTTGAAAAGAATGAAAGCACAACAGAGACTTTCATTCAGAGTTCCCTCAACAATTTAGAATTGGCTCAACTTTCCTCTCACTCAGAGCAAAAGGCAGTGGGCTACATGTACAAGTGGCCAAATATTTCCCAAAACATGACTGTGGATGTATATGCTTCTAGCATTGCAGGACCACATTATTTCTGGTGCCAACATGCCAACACAGAAGACCTTGACAAAGTATCATCACTTGCTGAAGAGGCTGCACAGGCACAAGATGTAATTCCACCTGAAAATCTTAAACCTGGTACTCCTTGCCTCGCTCTGTTTTCAGAAGACAACCAGTGGTACAGAGCTCAAGTAACTAGCAAAGCAGACAAAATGGTCCACGTTATGTTTGTTGATTATGGAAATGAGTGTGATGTTGAGCAGAAATATGTAAGATTACTGCCTCAAAACCTGCTAGAGATGGTTCCTCAGGCATTTCTGTGTTGTTTGGAAGGTTTTATGGAGTCTAGTGGCTCCTGGGATGAAAAGGTCTACGATGATTTCTACAATCTCATAGTTGACAAGCCACTTAAAGTGACAGTTGCAGCCATGGAAAATTGTACAGAGATTGCAGTTCCTCAGCACACCGTAACCGCAGAGTGTGACAAGATTGAGGTTAACAAAGTAATTCAGAAATATTGGAAGTCGTTTTCTTCAGAACATTGTGGAGATGTGGCACAAACCAAAACGTCATCCCAAAATTTTCAAAACGGCAACGACACGCATAACCTTGATGCTTCTAAAGAGATGAGTACTTCTATGTATAAGCAACCAGAAATGTCCAGAAGTAAAACCGAAATGGTTTATGCATCCTGTATTGCAGAGCCAACATTCTTCTGGTGTCAATTTGCCAACACGGAGGATCTGTGCAAAGTATCCCAGCTAGCCCAGGAGGCCGGTGAGGCACAGCAGGATGTGATATTCCCTCAACGTATTGGACCAGGCAGCCATTGTCTCGCTTTGTTTCCTGATGACAAGCTGTGGTACAGAGCGTTGATAGTTCAGAAAGGCGACAAAACACTGCATGTCCTGTTTGTTGACTATGGAAACGAGTCAGACATTGACATCCAAGACATAAGACCTTTGCCTCAGAATCTCCTGGAGCAAGCACCTCAGGCCTTTCTGTGTCGTTTGTTTGGATTTGATGAGTCTAAGGGCTCTTGGGATGACCAAGCTTATGATTTCTTCTACAATCTTCTGATTGAAAAACCGTTAAAAAACTGAAGGGGGTTAAGGGGTGGAAAAGCCATTCGGAAAATCCCAGTTCCCAGTATTCCGGGGAAAATTTGAACGTGGGGGAGTTTTAATAAATGCACACGCTTCAAAAGGGGAAACTAAAGGGAAGGGTCGGTGACAAAAAAACCCTTGATAATAAAACTAATGGAAGGGGGCCCCCAGCTGGGAAAACCCTTCCCCCCCCATTTGGGTCTTAAAAGGGGAAAATAAATTTGGCACATATATAAAGACTTAAACATATCCAGAAATATGACAGTGGTTTTGTATTAATCTTCTCTACATGTAAGATCTAAACAAAGACTCATGACTTGCAGTCCAATGCCCAAAAAAAAGACCCCTGGAAATGCCCCCTTTAGGGTTGCCATTGCCATTTCCCTTTTTTTTCCCTTTTTGGAAAAAAAAAATAAAAACGGTTTATGAAAAAAAACTAAATTAAAAAAAGCCTGTAATTGCATTTTTATAACTTTTTTGGGGGTAATTTGGTGGGACCGCATATGTCTGGTTCTGTAACTGGTCTTAACAAATGTCTTTCTTTCATGAAAAGAGATGAGGCCCTATAGAGAGTCAGAAGTTAAAAGGTAACGGTAATTCTTCAACTGAGCCACAAATAGTAGTGAAATAATTTTTTTTAAATGGGTGCTTTAAATTTGCTTTAAATTGAATTCTGTGTATTTTCCCCTTTTTAATGAGAGGGAAAAAAAATTTCCCGGCTTGTGCAGGTCAAAAACAAAACCCTTGTTTCTTTTTTTACCCGTGATGATGGCATTTTTCTTTTTAAAGAGCTTTATGGTTATTTCAGTAAATGTATTTTTTTTTCTACCAAATCTATCTTTTTGTATTGTTTTGCTGGTATTAAAATCTGGTCTAGTTGGGAGAACGAATCACCCTTGGTGTTTTTAATTGCACTGTGTCCAACACTAATTCCTATATTATGTCTGACTAGTGAATCAGGTGGAAGGAAAAGGATATGTTCTCAAACAATCTTACAAATCTTGAAAGTGCCACATTGCTGTGTAGTCAGCCCCTCTGAGTTATGGTCTGCTACCCATCTCTGGGGGAAAGTTTTTCAAAACAAATTTTCACATCTAAATGGGAAAAATTTTCCTTTTTTTTTTTTTGCCCGAACCTTTTTATCAGGGCCCAAATGGGGGTGGAGGGTTTGAACATTTTGTTTTCCAATTTCCCCAAATTTCGCTTAGGGTTTTGACTTTCTAGGCCTTTGGGAATGTATGTTTTGATTAAAACCCTTCCATTCAGTCGGGGTGTATGTTTAGAGACAAATTTTGTTTTAAAAAATAAATCTCCAAACCCAGTCAATCAAATTTTTTGGGAAAACCTTGAATGGGGTTCCTTTAAGCAGGAAGTGTGTTTATGCTGATATTTTTAGATGAATGGAACAGACAGTGCTGTTTTTTTTTTTCCCCGTTTTTTCAGACAGAAAATTCCCCCGTAAAGGGTTTCAGCTAGCAAACGGGCAAGGGAAAATGTCGGAGGGTTTTGTTAAGGTTTTTTTTGTTTTTTTTAAAAGACCAAAGCATTTAATTCACCAATTTTTATTTGGAGACGATTTATGTGGTCGTTTTTTAATGAAGCCACAGGCCCAACCCGGGTCCCTATTATGAGCCATCACCGCGCCATAATCCACAAATGTTACTAGCTAAGTAAGTAAGGTTAACTAAATGTAAAATGAATAATGAAACATTATTACAAAGCTAAACACTACAACAAATCTATAACTGTCATCCTCTTTGGAAACAATTTGTCATTCTGATGGAAACAAAACATCTCTCCAATCAACAACCTTTTAAGGAATGATCAGATAAAATGAATACACAAATAATATAAAGAATTCAAACACTCAAAAAATTAAATGAAGAAAATATAGTGGAGCAAAATGAAATCATGAGTTATCATCTACCCTGTGTGTTCGGTACACAAACAAGGTAAATTTATTAGAAAGCATCATCATGAGAGTCGCTGTCAGTCTCTAGGCAACCCATGGGGTTCCTCTACCCCAGTGGGGAAGGCATTGATATGACCTAGGGGAAACTTTTTTGACAGAGCGTAATGATCAATCTTTAATTAGAGTGTGAAAGGGGGAAATGGCACAAACCACAGAAAATGAGAATACCTGTAAAGATGGCAAAGGAAAGTCATACCTTAATAATAAAACTTTTCCTTTACCAAAATGTCAGAAAACCCAATCGGAAAAGGGTCTACACCGGGTCTTCGCATGATGAGGCAGGGTGGGAATTTCATCTGGGGTTGGCTACTGAAATATCAGGGCTGTGTTATTTGGAAAAAAGGTACAGCATAAAAAACCCAAACAGGGCACAAAACACCCCCCTTTTCAGAAAAACAATGTGTTAAAGGCCATTTTTTTTTGCCAAGACATAAAGAAAAACTGGAGGTTAATTGGTCGTTACGCCTACCATACATCTTGAAATGTTTGCTAAGGCGATATATAGGGAATATTAATGCGTCAACATTTTTGTTGGGAGTAATCCAAAGAATATGTTTTTAAAAAACCCCATTGACTATGGATTGGCTAACTTATATCATCTGGAAAACCACGGGGAAACCCCCCATAGCATCAAATAAGTGGGTTTTTATGTCTAAAAGAAAAAATCCATTTGCACGTTTATGCGAAGGATAGAGGTGGAGAAGTTGGCAAAAGTCCAAGCAAAGCCATGGTAGAGCTAATCAACTAAAGTACATGTCCGACCCAAAAAGATGGCAAATAATTAAAAGGTTTCCCCTCACAATACCCGAAGAGGCATCACGTGCATGGAGGTGAACTCATTATCCCAGGTTTTAACATTTATGGTATTGAACACCAAGCTTAGACTTTACCCACAAAATGTAATTCCCCCTGAAAAGGTGTGTAATTTCCCGTCTAGGAGTAAAAACAGGAGGGAAAGGGGTGGTTTTTAAGGGGGAAAAGGTCACTCAAAGTGAAACAAGTTTTGGTGGGGAGTCATGTGTAGAGCTAACATGCAGAAAACCCCCGGGCGGTCTGTGTTTCATATCAAAGGAGAGGAGTAGTGAAAAAATTGTATCGGGTGAAGAAAGGCAAACATCTGTCAGATTTATTTTTGGTAATGTAATCCATTTAAAAAGGTGTTGTTTTTAGAAAATGCAGTTTTTACTTGTAAATTATTCAGGTGATGAGACATTTAAATAAGTGACCCAATTTTTGAGGAGTGTGGTTGGGGTAGGAGAAGTGTTAACACCCGAAATATCTAGACTTTCCTCAGGAGGTTTAGGCTGATCCACAAACGAAATTTGAAACAACCCGTGGGGGTTTTTCCAGAAACATCAGCTCCTAAAATCAAAACAAGTTCATTAAGATCAGCATGATAAGCAGTAGGCCAGGGATTCTTCCACATTCCCCTGAGAGTTATTACCAGTGGATTATATCTAGTGCTCTCAGCTCGCTGGGTAGATTTGTCTCTAATCAAACTGATGTGTTGCCACAGGCCCTGTGAAATATAGTTAGACTTCGGGTTGACATAACCTTTTGGATTTGAATTCCAGTACACATAAGTCCAGTCCAGAGACCACTTTCCAATTGCTAGCCTCCCAGGTGTGCGGACTCAAATGTACACAACTGCATTCTGAAACCGCATCCTTAAACAGTAAAACATGCACAGCAGCTGCTGTCTTTAGCTCACGTACTAGCTTCCTTTCACCTGTCATTACATGAGAAAAAACCTGTAAGACTCGAATCTTAGGCCAGGAGTTTTAGTCAAGTCTGAAGTCTTCTATTTTTGCGACTTAAGCTGCTGTCTCAAACTCGAGACACCATCTCTGTCCCCTATATGGTTTGTGGTAAACTGCAAACAGGACTTTCTTTAAACAAGGCATTCTTCTTGACACTTTTATAGAGTTTTGATAGGTGGAGTACACAACTAATAATGTCCTGTTAACAGATTCTCCCACCTGAGCTGAGGATGTCCGCAGCTCCTCCAGAGTTACTATAGGCCTCCTGCTGCTTCTCTGATTATTGCTCTCATTGTCCAGACTGTCAGTTTGAGTGGACGGCCATGTCTTGACAGGCTTTCAGTTGTTCCACTTTCAACTTTAAGTGGTTGATTGATTGAACTGTTCTCAGTGACATTTTCAAAGTTTTCTACAACCTAGCTCTGCTTTAAACCTCTCGACAGCTTTATCCCTGGCCTATGGGATGGCCCATAGTTGTATAGGGTCTTAACCAGAATTTGGTTTGGGGCCATTCCTCCTGTTACAGTCTTTCAATACAGATTTGGTGGAGGCTAGTAAATGGGGGAAAGTTTAATTGGCTGGGCTTAAAAGCAATGACGGATAATTAATTCTTTGCTGAGATATATTTGAGAACACATTAACCTCAAACACAAAAAAAGATCAAACTTGTAGCATCAGATTGCAACTATGTTAAACAAAGATAATACTTTTACATTTTTAACTTCTTTAATTCTTTAATTTAAATCTTAAAACAATTTTAAATCTCAATTTATCTGTGCAGAAACCATCAAATCAATTTTAATTCCATTTTCATTCTCAGTAAACAAAAAAAATGTTTGATCTATGGTCTGTGTTAAAAACCTAGCATTTGAGGAAGGCCCTTGGTAGTTTGGTGGTTCTAAGAAGTGGTTTAGTTGGCTTTTGCTTTGGACTGGCTCCGTCTGGCCTTACTAGTATGTTCCTTGGTCTTCATGAGTGTGTTCACTAATGTTCTCTAACAAACCCCTGATACGTTGGCAGGATAGTTTTATTTACATTGAGATTAAATTACACATGCAATTTCTAGAGTCAATTGGTTGCGCTAGACTTTATTTAGGGGCATCAGAGTAAAAGGGACTGAATACTCATGCCTGTCAACCTTTGCACATTTTTATTGGTAAAAACAATTTTTGAAAACCATCTTTTTCCATACCATTATATGTAACTCTGTTGGTTATCATGAAACCCAATAAAATCTATTTAAGTTTGTGATGGTGAGATTTTACGTTTTTCTAACAGCAAAGTGTGATAGAAAAATCTCAGTACATTGATAAGTAGAACGGGGTCTAATCTTTCTCCATAAACCAAAAATGTTTAAACTTACGAACTTGCCTACCAATTTCACATAGAAACACGCGGTTTTAAAAGTACTGTTTGTCTCCTCCTCTTGACGGGTTTCAAACGCACCCGTTGTGCTCCGTCCTATCCAGCAGGTGGCATCATTCCCATTCGCTGGCTCAGGCGAAGACTCGGCCATTTTGAATTCAGAAGCCGTTGCTAGGCAACTTTAGAGCAATGACAGAGCTGCATCAAGCAGCAGCAGCGAGAGATTATGAGAAGGTGAAAGAGATTTTGACGCAGCAGAGATGCTGTCCCAATCAGAAAGACATCGACTGGAGCTACAAAACACCTCTGCACTGGGCAGCAGCTACTGGTGGGCGTTTTAGGAGGAACTTATACCTTCTACCTTCAGGTCTACTCTGTTCTTGCTGTCTCAAGTTACACTTGTCCTTGTTCAGCGGAAAAATGCGACTTTTTCCGTTCTTCCTCTCTTTTTTTTTGGAAATGTAGGTGTAAAATAACCTTTAGCGTGTAAAGTGTATGTTTTTGTCATGTCAGGTTTAGTTCCGTTACCACCATTCTTTTGTTTGACGATCTGATCTCATTAAAAAAAAACTGTCCCAAGCACCTCAAGAGGATGAAGGTAGACTGTTCAGGCATAACATTCTGAACACTGACAGGTGAAGTGAATACTTCACTCTTTATTACTGCACCTGGTGGTGGATGGGATATTTTAGGAAGCAAATGAGCAAGCAGCAGGATTTGAGCAGGTTTGACAAGCAGCAAACTGAATTAGAGCATCTACAAAACTTCAGCTCTTGTGGGGTGTTTCTGATTTCCGATGGTCAGTATCTCAAAAGTGAGGAACGATGCTGAGCTGCGTCAGGGTCATTTGGTGGATGTGAGGAGCGAAGGAGCTGTAGAACAGGGCTCTCCAACTCCAGGGCTACTCTCTTACAGCTTTTAGATGCATCTGTTTTAACACACCTGAAGCAGGGTAAAAACAAAGGAGCAGAGCTTACTCACCAAAAACAGTGTAGTTTAATGCATTTTTATGTGAGGGATCTATTTACTAAGTATATTACATTTTGAAGTATTATGCATACAGTTAGACAAACCGAAAGTATACCTCAGTTAATGTTGAAAAATGATGTACCTTAAGTCAGAAATGTTAGAAAAAGTATTTTCAGCCTTTGCCATGAAGCTCAAACTGAGCTCAGGTTAATCATGTTTCCATTGATCATCCTTGAGATGTTTCTGCACCTTAATTAATGTCCACCTCTATTACTTTGTCAATGTAGGTGTGCATCTTGGAGTTGTTTTAGTCTTTCCCGCTGTCACAGTTTTTACATTTTGCCACTTGGTCGTCCTGCTTATTATATAGCTCAAATATTTTTAGAAGGGGTTAAGATATTTTTGATCCCAGCTACTGTAGTTAAACTGATTTGCGCACAACTGGACAAATTTTTGCTGCACGTCTCATGTTTTTGATATATTAAAAGAAAGATAAAGTGCAGAAATTACTAAATGAAAAACAAAACTGAAGTATCACATCAATCACTGCAGTCCATAAGGCCCCAAAACGTCAGATAAAAGGGTTCCATATTTCCTTAAATTCATCTGCCTTCTCTAGTTGTATAAACTGAATACATATTAATTTAATTATTGGGTGCTTTCGTATCCATCAGCCCAGTGTTTCATTTACTTCACAGGTTGTAACCCATTATACTAAGCGTCATTAAAACCATCACATGACCGATATGTGACCCACAAGCCCTTTCTGAAATGCCCTTCATTGTCCGCTGGCATGGTGGCATTTTTAAAATTTTGCTTCTGTTTTGGCTGGCTGCATGTAGACTGGTGTTCAATTCAATTCAATTCAAAAATACTTTATTAATCCCAAAGGGAAATTAAATGTTATTGTAGCTCATTATGAAGGTTTCTTTAAAGAGCCGTTGTAGATGCTGATGCTGTGGACAGGAAGGATCTCCTGTAGAGGTCTGTCTTACAGCAGATCTGAAGAAGCCTCTGACTGAAGATATTATGTTGTTGTAGGACAGTCTGATGAAGAGGATGCTCAGGGTTCTCCATAATGTTCTTCATTTTATGAAGAATCCTTCTTTGCACAATGATCTCCAGAGGTTCCAGAGGAGTCCCCAGAACAGAGCCAGTCTTCTTTATCAGCTTGTTGAGCTTTTTTAAGTCTCTGGCTCTGATGCTGCTACCCCAGCAGATGATGGCAGAAGAGATCACACTCTCCACAACAGACTTATAGAAGATATGCAGCATCTTGCTGTAAACACCGAAGGTCCTAAGCTTCCTCAAGAAGTACAGTCTGCTCTGTCCCTTCTTGTAGATGGCTTCACAGTTACATCTCCACTCCAGTCTGTTGTCCAGGTGAACACCGAGGTATTTATACTCCTCCACCACCTCCACCTCTTCTCCCATGATGGAAATCGTTTTTGACTTATTCCTGTTTCTCTTAAAATCTACAATCATCTCCTTTGTTTTAGTCACGTTCAAGATGAGATGATTGTTTCCACACCATGCCACAAAGCGGTCCACCACCTTCCTGTACTCATCTTCTTCTCCATCTCTGATCCACCCCACAGCTGCAGAATCATCCGAGTATTTCTGCAGATGACAGGAGTCTTTCTTGTACTGGAAGTCTGAGGTGTACAGAGTGAAAACGAATGGTGAGAGTACAGTCCCCTGTGGTGCTCCTATGCTGCTGACTACCTGGTTAGACACACAACCTTCAGTCTCACAAACTGTGGTCTGTTTGTCAGGTAGTCTTTGATCCAGGAGATTGTTGAGGCCTCCACCTGAGTCTTCTGGAGTTTCTGACAAAGCGAATCAGATTGGATTGTGTTAAATGCACTGGAGAAATCAAAGAACATGATCCTCACAGTGCTGCTGGCTTTGTCCAGATGACAGTGGGTTTGTTGAAGCAGGTGTATGATGGCATCTTCAACTCCAACTCCACAGCGATAAGCAAACTGAAGGAGGAACTGATAGTTTATTGTTTGCTTACTCGGGTGGGCCAACAGGAGTCTCTCTAGGACCTTCATGATGTGGGATGTCAGGGCAACAGGTCTATAGTCATTGAGGACTGATGGGTGACAGGAGGTCTTTCACAACACCGGAACCTTCTTCTGGGCCAGGCTAAGGTTGAAGAGGTGCTGCAGAATCCCACAGAGCTGCTTTGCACAGCCCTTCAGGACTCTAGGGCTGACATTATCTGGACCTGCAGCCTCATTCCGATTCAGTCTCTCCAGTTGCATCTTCACCTGACTTCTTGAGACACAGAGGTGGAAGGGGGTGGCAAAGGGAGCATCAGCATCTTCTGATATGGTTGAAGACAAACACCTAGAAGCAGAAAGGTCCAGGGCTGAGGTGGAAGATAAAACATTTGAGCTGTTACTGGACAGCTGTGGGTCCTGTGGGTCAAAGGAGGGTGGGATGTCTGTTTGGCTGTGAGCAGTAGAGGACGATGCTGAGCTTGTTTCTGAACTGAACCTATTGAAGAATGTGTTCAGTTCATTGGCTCTGTTCAGACCTCTGTTCAGTCTGATCATCCTTCTGCTTGAAGCCTGTGATCTTCTTCATCCCTGACCACACATCTCTGATATTGTTTTGCCGGAGCTTGCTCTCCAGCTTCCTCTTGTACACCTCCTTGCTGTCTCTTATCTTGACTTTAAGTTGCTTCTGTATGCTATTCAATAATTCCCTGTCTCCCTCTCTGAAGGCTCTTTTTTCTTGTTAAGCAGGTCCTTCAGGTCACTGGTGATCCAGGGATTGTTATTGGGGAAGCATCTCACGGTTGTGGTGGGGATGATGTTATCCATACAGAAGTTTATATAGTCGGCTAAACACTCAGGCATGGCATTGATGTCCTCTCCATGTGGCTGGCAAAGTGCGTCCCAGTCTGTAGCCTCAAAGCAACCTTGCAGAGCTTCTTCAGCTTCCTGTTACCATTTTCTCACAGTCCTCTTTATTACAAGTTGCCTCTGAACAGAGAAAAACAAGATTGTGCTCTGATTTGCCACATTTTAAAGCAGCTTTAAGTACTGATGCGAAGTATCCCAAATATGACGAGCCCTATCACCATGATAGTAGATATCATAGAAATAGCCTCATTTCATCTAAGTTGAGACACTCAGACCATCGTGATGGATATGGTTCGATGAAGCCCAACCGACCAAGTAGTCCAAGATCTCGCCATGACACTCGCTACTATGGACATGATAGGGAGCCGTCTCCTGATTACAAAGGTCACCATAATGGCTATTATGCACCGCACTATGGATGTGATGGAGAGAGCTATAGAAGAGGCAGATACCCACCTGACCACCAATATCCCCCACACCGTGATCTTTCTGATAGCAAACCCCTAATTCTAGATTCTTACTGTGGTCCCAAACCGACAAATCTTACTTTAAGTCCGAGGATCCACGTGAGTTTGCTAGACTGAAACTAGCCCTGGACAACTTACTTCCAAATGATGCTCCAGAGCAATTTACGTTTCAGATACTCACAGATCATCTCAAGTTCGAAGAGGCGATACTTATAGCCGACTCCTACAGAAATAGTCCGCTCCCATTTACGGACACTATAAGAGCACTCACTGAGATGTATGGTCAACCACAGCAGTTAGCGCTGAAGAGGATTTCTGATCTGATGGACGGACCTAATATCCGAAATGGGGAGATTAAGCATTTAAGTCATTTGCCCTTCAAGTGCATGCCTTACTGGGAATGTTGCAGCAACTTGGGAGGTTGGACAAAACTGAGATGTGCATCACACGTCTCTTGCCTTTTAGTTAAGTTGCCACACGGCCTAAGTGCACGTTTTCATAGATTCGTGAATCCCATTTACACTCCAGTTCCAACCCTGCTTGATCTGGCTGATTGGCTTGAGTACGAGGTACGCGTTCAAGTTAGTAATGATCAGCAGAGCGGTACCTCTACCAGAGAGAGACAAGCTACACCCAAAGGCCGACGTCCCGACTACAAGTCACAAAAATCTACGGCTATTCTACTCGGCAGTCAGGATTAAAGCAAACAATCGATGCTGGCGCTGCGGTCTTGAACATCAGGCCGCGTGCAACCTAAAAGCTAAGTGCAAACAGTGTGAGAGGAAGCAACTGGATATTCTGCACATGGTTAACACCAGCCATATGTCTACAGCAACTGGTGATCCCCAAGCACCTGAGCCAAGCACATGCCTGGTGAGTTCTGTTTTAGAGACTCTGTATATTGACCGGCCAGCTCAAAGCAATCAAGTGCTACTCAAGTTATGTCTTGTCCTCCTCTAAAGTGGTACAAAGGTACTGGAGACTTATGCAATACTGGACGATGGGTCAGAGCGCACAAAACTCCTACAGGATCCTGCTGTTAGCCTGGGCCTTCAAGGGACGCCTGAAGATCTCACACTTCGCACAGTCCAAAAAGAAGTTTGCACCATCCATGGCGCTACCATATCCTTCTCAGTAGCTCCTGCCTTACAACCCAGCAAGTCACAGCTCAACAGGGTCTTCACGGCCAAAGAGTTAAACCTAGCCTGCCATACTTACCCAGTTGAAGCTCAGGAGGAGAAGTATCGCCATCTCAGAGACATTCTACTGCCAAACATTAAAGGTGTTCAGCCCTTACTGCTGATTGGATCAGATTATCCACATCTGGTTACACCAGTGGAACGAATATGTCTTGGACCACCAGGTGGACCTGCAGCAGTTCATACCAGGTTAGGATGGACTTTACAAGGCCCTACAAGTCTGTTACGCAACCAACTATTCCCACAGCAGTGCCTTTTCACTAAGTGTAACTTATCAGAGACTGAGCTTCTAAGTCATGTGGAGTAGCTGTGGCAGATGGATACACTGCCATACAGAAGAGTCCGGTTGATCACCAGGTCAAGATAAGATACACAGGCTGACTACCTGGTATCTAAAGCTGCCATCTGTTCCAACGAGATCCACAAGCTCATTGATGCTGGTTATGTCAAACAAATACTCTCAGCCAAAGCTAAGGAGAGTAACTTTTCTCGGTTTATTCCGCATCACATTGTCGAACATAATGGGAACTATCGTATAGTCTTTAACTGCTCCTACATTTTCAATGGGCAGAGCCTCAATGACCACCTTCTTTCTGGACCCACGCTTGGAGCTAGTCTTCTGGGAGTCCTCCTCAGGTTCCGAGAACACCCAGTAGCTATCAGCAGTGACGTGAAAGGAATGTTTCATCAGGTCCGGCTGCTGGATGAGAACAAACCCTTCTTACGTTTCCTGTGGCAAAATATTAAGGTTGACCAGGACCCTACTGTCTATGAATGGCAAATGCTCCCATTCGGCACAACATGCAGTCCACCTTTGCCCTTCAGACTCACCTCCAGAGACACACTGCCCCAGGAGAGGATGTTCGCCTATCAGTAGAGCGCTGCTTCTATGTTGATAACTGTTTGCAGAGCTTCCAGTCTGAAGATCAGGCCAAGCAGCTGGTGAGTCTACTGCACACATTACTCCTGGAATGTGGATTTAAGCTCAGAGAATGGGTCAGTAGTGTTCCTTCTGTCAATTAAAATTTCCCCGAAGACTCAAGGTCACATGGCGGCACACTTTGGTTTGCACAACAGTCAGCTTAACTTTAAGAGCGCACACTCTGTTGTGGCAGTGTGAGTCAGACACACTTCGCCATAAGCAACACCATAGTGACTGTGTCAAACCGTCTATGCGCAACATCTACCGTCTTCTTGCACAACAATATGATCCTCTGGGGTACATTATTCCATACACAACCAGAGCTAAGATCATTGTGCAGCGTCTCTGGGATAAGAAGAGAAGTTGGGACGACCCCAATCTCCCAGAGGATCTGCTTCAAGCCTGGAAATTATGGGAAGAAGAACTTCCTCAGTTATCCCAGATCACCTTACCCAGATGCTACACTGTCCGCAGCGCAGGCTATAGCATCACCAGTCAGACCATTCATGTGTTTTGTGGTGCATTAAAATGCGCCTACAGGTCTGTGGCGTATCTGCGCAGTGAAGATGGTAATGGACAAGTACAAGTGGCATTTGTGGCTGCCAGATCCAGAGTTGCCCAAAAGAAGCAACTATCAATACCCCGACTCGAGTTGTGTGGCGCCTTAACCGGGGCACAGTTTGCTTCGGTGCTAAAAGAATTCACCATCAAAATCCAAGAGGTGGTATCCTGGACGGATTCCACTACAGTGCTCAACTGGCTCCAGTCCGATTTCTGCAGATATAAAGTGTTTGTAGGCACGAGAGTTGCAGAGACACAAGAGTTATCAGACATCAGGTCCTGGCGCTACATTGACTCAGTCTGTAACCCAGCAGACGATATCACACAAGGGAAAACACTGTCTCAGCTCACTGGAGTGAACCGCTGGAACAGTGGACCCTCATTTCTTCTGCAGTCATCCGACCAGTGGCCTGAAGTACTTCTAGGCCAAGTTACAGGGGTAACAGAGGAGCTGAGGAGTACAGTGTTTTGTGGTCTGACATCTGATTTAACAGATCAGCTTATACCCGACGTTCAGCAGTTTAACACCTTTCAAGAGCTACTAGAAGCTATGACACGAGCACTACACGGGGCGGCAAGTGGCACGCCTCCCACTGCTGAAAACTACCATAATGCTGAGCTTGCTCTCCTTTGTCATGCACAGATAGAGAACTTCCCTGAGGAAACGGCTTTACTCAAATCTGACAAAGCTCTTCCATCTACTAGCAGGATGCTCACACTTGCCCCTGAATATGACCATACTGCAGGCCTAGTCTGTGTTGGAGGCAGTCTTCGTCGATGTGAAAGCTCAAGCTCAGATGTGCTGCATCCCATTCTACTTGCATCCTCTCACCCAGTCTCCAAACTCCTGATCCAGCATTATGACAAACAGCTAAACCATCCTGGATCAGAGCGTGTTTTTGCTGAAATGCGTAGGCAATACTGGTTGCTAAGAGAAAGAGAAGCTATCAAGAAGCACCAGCATAACTGTGTGGATTGCAGGAAATGGAGAGGAAGCCCTCAAGTCCCAAAGATGGCAGATTTACCACCCTCCAGTTTAAGGCTTTTCCGACCTGCTTTCTATTCAACAGGCATGGACTGTTTTGGCCCTATGATGGTAAAGGTGGGAAGACGTATTGAAGAGTTGAGGCATCCTGTACAAATGCCTTACAACTCGAGCTGTCCATCTAGACCTCCTCCCGAACATGGACACTGATTCATTCTTAATATCACTCAGATGGTTCATAGCTCGAAGAGGAACGCCTTATGGGATCCTTTCAGACCAGGGCACTTATTTCAAAGGAGGAAGTCAGGAGCTTCATGAACCTTTCAGTGCCTTGGAACCAGCAGTTAAGGATCAGCTCGCTGCTCAACAGATTCTCTTCCGCTTTAATCCCCCGATGCTCCTCATTCCAGTGGATCTTGGGAACCTGAGGTAAGATCTGTAAAGAGCTCCCTACGGATCAGTCTAGGAGTTCAGACAGTGCCAGAAGAGGTGTTAAGGACAGTTCTTGTTGAAATCGAGGGCATTCTCAACTCTAGGCCTCTGGGCTACATTTCCTCTGTCCTCGCCGACCCAGACCCAGTCACGCCCAACTGCTTGTTAATGGGGCGGCCGGATTCCTCCCTTCCACAGGTGGTCTATCCCGAGTCTGAAATGTTAAGCCAGAAAAGGTGGCGACATTCCCAGATTTTAGTGGATCACTTCTGGAAGCATTACATTCGACACTTTCTTCCCACTTTACAAGCCAGGCAGAAATGGAAAACAGAGAAGGATGACATCACAGTGGGCACTACAGTACTCATCGTTGATCAGCAGACACCAAGAGCCCTCTGGCAAGTAGGGACAGTTAAGAGCGTCATACCTGGAGCAGATAGACGTGTGAGGACTGCTGTCGTTCAAGTTAAAGGCAGGACTTTCACTCATCCAGTTGTTCGTCTAATTAAGCTGCCAGCCCTACCACAGGACAATGGAGACACCTAGGGGGCAAATTTGAATACCAAATTTGGGGGCGGCTGTACAAAAGACTGTAATTTACTTGTTTTCAGCCCTCTAGTTCAGTGTTTTCTATTAAGGTTTATTTTCATGTAGTTCTTATTTCTGCCACTAGATGGCTATCAGACCACATTAATGCCTGCACTTTAGTTCTGAGCACCATGTTTTTCTGAGAGGGATCAGCATGAAACGGATATTGTTTAGTCCAGCCTCTTAACTATGTGCGTCCATTAAAAGTGAGCAATACTATTTGTGCTCTACCCTTGTCTCTTAAAAGCCTTAAAGCTGTATTTGAGATAGTTTGAGATAGTTTTCTGTGTAGTTTGGGGAGCTAACTGCTAGCCGCTTAGCATTGGTAATTAAGCTCTGTTTAACTCCGTTTAATCCTGTTAATGTTGTTGCTATCATTTTACATTTAAAATGACTTATTTTTGCTGTAAGTCTTTATCATTAAACTATTATTGGCAGCTGTTGTTATTATTCATGTGCATTAATGTTGTACATTTTCATAGCTAATTATTAGTTAACTCTTAGTCTTATGGTAGACTTTAGTCACATGTTTTTTCCCCCGTGTGGACAATTGTAGTTATCTTTGTGAAAGGAGTACTTACAGACTAGTACTAAAAATTGCTTATTGGTTTATTTCTCTTTGTAGAAACTACACACACACACACACACCCACAAACTGCTGATACCTGTATGGAACAATGTTGATGCCTTATTAAAGACAACTCGAAGACTGGACCCGGACATTGTGTTGTGTCATCTCAACTCATTGCTAAACCTCCTACGAATAAGTTACAGTCCTCTTCACAGGTCAGGTGTTTTTTTTTTGTCTACACTTTGAAGAACGCTGATGGCGAGCTGGTAGGGCATGTATTTTTTTCTTGTCCTCCCCTTTTTTGCGTTTGGACTGACTATCCTGGGCAGATGGACTCGAACTTTGGGGGGAAAAAAATTAACACAAGGAACTTTGAAACAAAAAGTCTTGAAGAGACGTCTGAACTTAAATCTTGGACTTGAAAAGTGCTTGAATAATTATTGTCTTAAAATATTGAATTGCATAACAAATCTGTGAATATGTGTTTCCTGGGTATTGTTTGATGGGTGACTCGTTTATTTATTTGACACCAAGATAAATTTGGTGCACTGACAAAAATTGTTCTTACTACAGGATTTTAGCTTTCTTTTTAATTTACAAATGGTATTGATGACTTTGGATTGTAAGTATCATATCCCAGAACCTGTCCAAATAATAGAGTCTGATGTAATAAATTAAAAAGACTGGCAGAAAAGTTATCAAAAGAATCAGATTATCATCTAAGGTTACATTCAGCTATGCTCATAGGCTTTCCTTCTAATGTGCTCTAATTGTTACAAACAGTGCCTCAAAGGCCAGTCTGTGTAACTGTGGTGACAGGGGTCATCCCTGGTATGTAGATTATTCCAAGACTGGCTTAGAAACTGTTATGATACTGGCTATTAGACTTGTATTAAATAATTGTGATCCAATTTTATTTGATCAATATTGCTTCTCTAGTTGCTTGTGCTAGAGTCGTGACATTTGCCATAAAAAAGTCTCAGTTTGGGTTCATTAGACCAGATTTAAAACTTTTTTTTGTTTTGGATTTCATGTTTCAGATCACTCTGTATTGCATTTCTCACAGGAGACACAGAGATCATCAGGATCCTCATACAGCATGGAGCCAGGCCGTGTCTGCGGACGGAGCACGGATGGACACCCGCCCACTTTGCTGCGGAGTCTGGTCGGCTGGAGGTGCTGCGGCTGCTGCACTCCCTCCATGCACCGATAGACAAGGAGGACTCCTGTGGAGACAAGCCAGTAAGGATAGCCGAAATATATGGACACCAAGATTGTGTTCGATTCCTTAAAAAGTAAGACACAAATCCCACTTTTCAGCAATTCTTGCTTTATTATTTACAACCATTATATATGTTCATGATTCATGTGGCATTTATTTTTTATTATGTTGCAGAGCAGAGCCTGAGTGCCAGGCCTACCGCAAGAAAGCAGCACAACAAGGAATTTTATTAGATGACACAGATGAGGAGTGGGTACAGCAAAGCAAAGAACATAAAGAAAATATTGTTTCTGAAAGTAGCGATCAGACTTAGACTGCAATCAACAAAATAGGTTTTAAACATGATTTCTGCATGTAGGGTAATATACCACATAAAACTAGCAACACAGCATGCAATGTTACTCTGATCACACGCAGTATTTTAAGCTGAGCTAACCTATAAGGATATGGAATATACAGAAGAAGTTGATGCAAAGGGTAACAAACAACAAACAAACTTAACTATGCATTTATATATGTACAGATAAGCAATTGCATGTAAAAGTAAATGTACTCTTATAAAGTACAGTATAAATGTGACTCTAGTTTTACATGTTGAAGGTGGTTTTAGTTCCTCAGTTTTGACTCCATCGTAGTGCTGCTCTCGCTAACGCTGGATGCTGGAGCCTGGAGATCAGAGGAAAAAAGGCATGCCGGTAACAAGTAGCCATGGTAGCGTGCAAACATGTAATTCTAGTGGTTGTGGACCTACTTTCGTGTTAAAGTACTTCCGCAGAGCTTCACGGGTCTGTAGAAATGACAGTAAACAGCGTTAGTGATGCTAAGATATCATTAAATCCATCATATGGAACAAAAATGTCTAAGATTAACCACAATGAGTAATTGGAGCTATATGTACAAGGTTTCAGTAATGCATACACCCCTGTTAGGATTCCAGGTTTTAAAGTTTTAAATTCACAACATGATGAATTGTTTCAAATCTTTTTCCACAGTCAGTGTGACATATATCCTGTACAGTTTAACTGAAATACAAACGAAACCGTTAAAATAAAAATTAAAAGGATGCAACAAACTAATTGCATAAGTATACATTTATACTCTATACTAATACCAATACTCTGCTGAACCAACGTTCGAATCAATTTAGGCATTTAGTCTTCATTGGTAGGAGTCTGTCAGCATCACACAGCTTGACTCAGCAATGTTCGCCCACTTTCTAATTTTGGCTAGAGCCTTCAGGTGAGCCCTCAGCTTTCTAGCAGACTTCTGGAGGTTTTGGGTCAAAGGCCACCACCATGTTTTACTGTGGGTATGGTGTTTTTGTTTTGGTGTGCTCTTTGTTGTTTTTGTGCTACATTTGTGGTCAAAAATCTGTTCTGGATGTGTTGCTTGGAAGATAGGGCTTCTGTCTTTCAACCCTACTTGTCCAAACATATGGAGCATATATTGTCAAACGTAGAACATGGCCAGTACTCACCAGATATGTCTGCAGCTCCTTCAGTGTTATTGCCAAGGCAGCTTTGGATTTGTTTGCTGACGTATGCAAATACGAGGATAGCTGAACATTATTTAGATTCATTGTAACTGATAGTAGAGGTGAACTCAAGAAGACTGAATGCGGGAATTAATTCAAAAGGTGTTTGAGCAAATAATTACTTTCAGGGTGTGCACACATGCAACCAGAGGATTTTTGTTTTACTTTTCTCTTTAACAAGTTGTGTTTTCAGTTGAATAAAAAAGGGACACTGTATGTCATTATAGGTCACATCTAACCTGGAATTTTAACAGAGGTGTTTAGACTTCTTAGAGCAACTGTCATCATAAGGTCTTAACATTTCAGTTAACAACAGCTTGGAACATTTGCTGATCGTACAGTTTAACAGAACTTTGTAATGTTATTATCTAGCTCATTTCTCATTGCCTTACCATTCTGTCTCCAAAGCATGTGGTCAACAAAATGAATAAACCCTAGAATTAAAAGAGATTTTAATTGTATTGAAAATACTCCAGCTTGTTTATTTGTTAAACTGACGAAATCATTTTGACCCTACCTGGAATCCATTGGCCACGGTAAAGGTGTAATGGACTGCATAGGCTAGAGGTCCGCTTGTGAGATCAAGAACCAAAATTGCAAATCCAAAGATCCATGTCACACCAAAGATCGGGGTCAGGAGGATAACCGACCTCATGACAGTTTTGGCAGCTGCTTTCTCCTTTTCTGGTGAAATTTCCGTTTTTTGCTGTATTTCTGTGTGGTGACTTATGAGCTTCATGATAACCACAAGCATCGAGAACACATTGATGAAAACAATTGCTCCAACTGGAATGATAAATGTATAAATGGTGCCCTCCAAAAGTCCGCCATAAACCAGCCAGCAGGTATCTTTTGAGTAGTACTTCCCCTCAGCGCCACCGTCATTAGTAAGAAATGTGATGACGACTATGAGCAAGGGGCAAAAATAGCCTATGACCATTGAGAACCTCAGGTAGTTTTTCTTGCTCACCTTGTGGAACAAAAAGACTGCCTGATGAAGAAGTGTGGCGCTCAAACAAAACATCCAAAAGAACATGGCCAGATAGCAGAAATGCTTCAGCACCACAGAGGTTCGACACCAGAGGTCTGAAATAGTCTTTGGGTCAGAAGATGCCAAAAAGCTGAGGTCAGCGATCAGCAAACACAGAGAAATGTTCATATGGGCAATATGGCGTAAATATAAAGTACTCGTCTTGACTACATCGCTCCAGACGATCAGTTCTATCACAAGGTTGCTGATAAGTGACAGCACTGATACTGACAGAGCTACATAGGTAATGTAATTTAAACCAGGGACCTCCAGGGCCTCCTTGGACATTAGAATGGCAAATGAGGAGAGATGTTCACACACGCAGCGCCCCTCGTGGTTACTTTCCCATTTACATCCATCTGTTGACCAAGCCCCAAGTGTATCGTTCCAAAACACACAATGTAACTCAACATTGCGAGGCCTTGGGTTGGTCAGTTGAAAGTCAATAGAAATCTTAACCGCACTTTTATTTTCTGCAGTTGTTGACACAACGATACTGTTGGGCACTGATTTGTTGTCGTAGGACAAATAGTTCTCCAGGTATTTGAATCCTGCTGTTTTTACATTCTTTGCATCTGAAAGACTAACTGTGTTATTGAAAACAGAGATGCTACAGTTGCTGCTAACATTGCATGCAAACACTTCCAGATTTTCCATTCTAGTCTTATCTATATCTGCTCTCTTAATTAATTCCTCAACAGAAAGCATGTATCTCTCAGCCGTTGAAGATGATTGGTTTTCAGGAGGCGTTTTTTTCCATGAGCTTTCAAGACTCTTATTCAGCAGATGACTGGATGAGTGCAGAAAACCCTGAAAAAAGCAGAATTGCAGGTCAACATAGTTGTGACAAGCATTATATATTGATATACAGTATATATATATATATATATATATATATATATATATATATATATATGTATATAAAGTATATGCAGTCATTCATTTACAAATTGTCAGAATATTATTGGAAAGTTCATTTATTTCAGTAACACTATTCACTAAGTGAAACACATGAATAGATTGATATGAATATATTAATGAAAACTACGCTGCTCCTCCTGGATCTAAGGTTGGACATTCAGTTGGAGCCCAGCCAGGAAATTACATCAACTTTATAAGAAAAAATACATGTTATTGGCCACAACTTATTCATGGCTTTTGCTATTACCCGCGCTGTTGATGGTAATGCTAATTTACATACAGCAACAGTATCGATCAGGTACAGTTCCACATTTATTTGAAAGCTAAGTTAAATTTTACCAGCTTCCTCCAGACCTTATTACCGCCTGCCCCATAGACATCAAGAATCCCTTAAATAGAACCTGTCTGACAACATGAAACAGGCTAAAAGACCCTAAAAAGCAACACCCCTGGCCCTGACCAAAAGAAATTCACCAACAGATAAGAAACAAAGTCATTGAAATTTGTAATTCTGGAAAGGATAACAAAGCCAATTCCAAGGCTTTGAGCACTGAACAATAATGAACCTTCCCAGGAGTGGTCGGCCCACGAAAATTACTCCCAAGAGTCCATCAGTGACTCTTCTGGGAGGTTATAAATGAATCTAGAACAGCTTCTAAAGCACTACATGTCCCACTTGACACACTTAAGGTCTGTGTTCATGATTCAACAACAAGAAGGAAGCTAGGTAAAAAATATGATTCATGAGAGAGTTTAATGACCAGCATAAATCAAAAAGCCTGTCACACATTTGCAACAAAATAAACTTGCTGATCTTCAAGACTTTTGAAAAACTATTTCTGGGGGCTGAAAAGACAAAAGTGGAGATGTTTATTTAGAGATGTTTCGGATTCTTTGATACTCACGTCGATTGCTGTTTGATTCGTCAGGTAACTGTTCGATAGCTTTTCACTCATAGTGGTAAGGACTGTGACTGATGTATTTATGTTGGCATAACCAGCTAATGTTGATGTCTTGGTGACATTCTTAAAGCGCTCAAATACTATTGCAGCATTTAAACTTAGTTCACCAAGTCCAATATCACTAATCTGTAAGAACAACAAAGATGAAAGGTTATTATTGTGTAATCTATAGCAACTAATTCAACCAGCAAGCTGAGACATATTACACCTTAAGTAGAAGAATTTATTTTGGAAAAATGTCTAGTAATTTGATATGCTTATATAAATGTCAGAATAAAATAACTATACAGCGGAAAAAAGTAGTATTTAAGTATATCTGTAGCCTACTACAAAGGGGTGTTTCATTTCTTACTTTACGCTGTGCTAATATAAGTAGGTTATATCTAAGCTAACATTTCTGTCCAATAATTGAAAGTTAATATGTTAATAAATACACATACTTTGGCACTTTCGAGCACATCATAGAGATTCTTTTCAACACATCCAGAAACCTCCTTTTCCCATTTCCCTTCGCCTCTGAAAGGATTAACTGAAGGTTAATGGAACTGATCCACACAAAAATTATTAAACGTTATGTCGAAAACTGCAAGTTTCATTACTTTTGTTTTTAACTGTAAAATAAATTATAATGGGTGTTTTTCAAAGTCAGGAAGAGGAAGAAAAGGTTATCTGATAGTAAAAGAGTTCAAATCTTACTTGGATGTATCTGAACACTTTCGCGTCCTTGTTCCAGCTTGCTTAGGGCATTTTATTTGTGCAGTGAATCCGGCCTTGGTGTGTCCCCAATCACCTTCTCTTGCACAGTATTCATCCCCAACTGTTCATTAAAAATAAAAATAAAATGAGAAAATTAGTATTTTTTCATTTAGTACACAAATTGTACACAGTACATAACTCCAATTTCAAAAATACTGTAAAGTTTTATGTGCAAACACTGACGTATTAATCTTTAAACTGCTTTTGATTTAAAGGGAAATTTAAAGATCCGTTGGAAACAGAGTGATATATTTCAGATGTCATTTTTGATAATGTTGAAGATTATTACAGCTAATGTAAATGAGAACATCTGTCAACACCGACACAAGGAGTTATAATATAGAAATATCAGTGTGCTGAAAAGTTGTACAGTATATGCAATGAATATTTGGTTGGGCCTCTTTTTGCATGATTTACTGCATCAGTGCGATGTGACAAGGAGGGGATCAGCCTGTGGCTCTGCTGAGGAGTTCAGGAAACCCGGGTTGCTTTAATAGGGACCTTCAGCTCATCTGCATTGCTGGCTCTGGGCATTAAAGCACATATTGGTACTTTTGTGGGCAGGTGCTGCTGGACAAATTTAAATATGTATCTCCATAAAGCTAGTGAGCAGAAGGAAACATGAAGCCCTCTAAAAGTTCCAGGCAGACAGCAGCACAGATGGCGGACCTGATAAAACACAGTGGACAAACACCAGCAGATGACAAGGCTCTCCAAAAAATCCCTGACTGTGGAAACTTTACACTTGAATTCAAGCAAATTGGATTATGTGCCTCTTCACCCTTCCGAAAACTCTGAAACCTTCAATTACAAATTAAATGGAAAAAATGAACTTTAATCTGAAAAGAGTAATTTGGACTAGTGCACTATTCTCCTGTCCTTTTCCTTCTTATTCCAGGTAAGACACCTCTCACATTATCTCTGGTTCAGGAGTTGCTTCACACAAAAAATGTGAAAGCTCTAGCCAGAGATGTTCACAAGTGATGACAAGTCCACGCCAAGTCTCAAGTCACTGAGGACCAAGTCAAGTCTCAAATCTTTGAGGGACATCGCTGGAAAAGTCTTTTGCCCTAAGTCGAAATCGAGCCTCAAGTCTCTAATGAATGAAATAAACATCTTGTTGCCTTGCAGCAAGAAGGTCCTGGGTTCGATTCCTGGCCGGGGGTCTTTCTGCATGGAGTTTGCATGTTCTCCCCGTTCATGAGAGGTTCTCACCGGGTACTCCGGCTTCCTCCCACAGTCAAAGACATGCCTGTTAGGTTAACTGGTCTCTCTAAATTGCCCTTAGGTGTGTGAATGAGTGTGTGCTTGGTTTTTTGTCTGTTGCCCTGCGATGGACTGGCGATCTGTCCAGAGTGTACCCCGCCTCTCGCCCATAGACTGCTGGAGATAGGCACCAGCTACCCGCGAGCCACTATGGAATAAGCGGTAGAAAATGTCTGACTGATTGAGGTCAAATCCAGAACAAAGGTCACCTCTAACCCTGCATCACTGTAGGTTAGGATTTCAAACATGTTTGTCTCTAGGCCTACATAATTTCGTTAATATTTGATAATTATCTTTAAATCTATTAATTTTCATAAACATTATATCTTAATCTTGTTATTCTGTTAAAGGTTGCTTTGTATAATTTTGAAAATTGATTAAATAGGCATTTATTTTCTAAGAAAATTAATAGAATGAAATTACAACCTGTTAATGTTGAATTTCAGATTGAAATAGTGTTTTTTTTTCTTTGTAATGACTAAGTTAACACCTGTTTATTTCTGTCTTCATATTGTCCACTTTATTAGCTATTGCTCCAAATATGTTTTTTGGTTTTCTCCCAGCTCTGAACCGAAAAATTTTTAACAATATTGGGAAACCATTTTCTAGATCCACATTTCAAAGGCTTCGAAACATTCTGAATAGTGAAGTTGTTCAAAGTACGGGATGAATTACCACACAATTATTGAGACACAATGTAGTAGCGCTTAGCGTAGAATCAAGCCTCCTGAAAGCAGCGTTGAGTGGACCTAGGATTTTGAATTGGATTAGGGCTTAAAAGTTCGCTCAATTCAAGTTAGTGTAGGTGGGGTCTTCTCAGGAGTTGTGGATATTGAAAATGGAACCCTTCAAGGGAGTATCATTAGTCCAGATTTATTTAATGTGATGGTAAATGAAATCTTTAAGGACTCAGGCTCAGGATATGGTTTGTCTCTTTTAGCTGATGATGGTGCAGTGTGGAAGAGAGGAAGGAATACTGGATTTGTTTTTAGTGAAATACAAAATGCACTGAGCGTACCAGGGAGCAGTTGGGGAGCTGAAAAAGCCACTATGTTATTGATTTATCGAGCTATAATTCGTTCTTGTATATGGTAATGCAGCCAGAACTAATCTTGCTAAATTAGAGGTAGTACAGGCTAAAGCTTTGAGAATATGTTTGTTCATGTCAACAAAGCCACGCTATTCCGATGTGGGATGAGAATGCATCTGTCACAAAAACGGTTGTAGCGCCCCTATTTCTTATCCATTCTTATGTTTACGGCTCAAATTAAAGTTGATAAAATTGCTGATGTTATGATACCTAGAAATATGTACTCTCCCTAAACATAAATCTATAAGCAGTGTAGGAACTGTGCATTATAGTGTTGACAGATATACCTACTGTGCTGCTGTCAATTGATTTTTAACGGCTCAAGCTGTTCGTTGGTTTATTAACTGTAAGCCATAATCATCAAAATTAAGGGAAATTAACAGTGTGTTGCAAATTTTTCATTTTTAAAAATTAAAGTACTGAAATAAATAAACTTTTTGGTGAAATTCTAATTTGTTCTCAAAGTACTTTTTAATCAGAGAGATGCATTTGCATTTTAATCACTTGAATCAATTCAAACAATGCCTTTGGGGGCAGTAAAATACATACCATAAATGACATTGACCATCATGTGTTGTGTTTGAGATTGATTGCACTGATTAGTAAATTTGCATGAAACATTTGGAGAAGCAGAACCACTGCTCGAGGTTTTCTTACAGTCGATTACTTTTTCAGCTGAATAAGTCAGTATGTCATCTTCTGTTAAAGTAATATAAACAGGACAAGTTTTGCAAGAACAAATTTAGACATGAGATGGCTTAAAAATAACAAGCAAACATGAATAACACAAAGAAAATTGTCCTACCTTCAGTCATGGCCTTTGGACTGGCATCATTATTCCATGTCACTGTGTACATTTCACTGCTTTTCTTTATTTTACATTTCACATTTACAAGAAAAATATCGCTGTCTTTTTTACACAATGGAAATGGCGGCTCTGCAGAAATCTCAATCTTCGGTATGAGACATACATCCATTGTAGCATTGGCTCTGTGATTTATAGTTGTGCCGTATTTTTCTTGTACAAAGAGACATACGTACTCTCCTAAAGAAAGAACAATGAGGTGGGTTTAAACAAAGGCTGCATGTGTAAAATATATTTCAGAGGATTAGACAACCGTTATGTGATTAATGTTCAATTAACAACTTCTAATTTGTTTTTTGTTGTTCTTTTTTGCTGTTTTTTGTACAGTTCTAACCAAAAGTGCTGTATGGGTGCATG
This sequence comes from Crenichthys baileyi, assembly GCA_036173005.1. NCBI lineage: Eukaryota > Metazoa > Chordata > Actinopteri > Cyprinodontiformes > Goodeidae > Crenichthys > Crenichthys baileyi. The sequence continues at coordinate 57,417 of JAHHUM010002511.1, forward strand.
GGGAGGTGGGGGTGCTCTTTATTTGTGTACAAAAAAAAAAGGTGAGCACACCTTACATGTACAGGCATATGTCTTTTATGCCAAACCTTTATTCTATCATCCAAAAACTGCATCTTGCTCTAGACAATGAGAATGCGCTGGATCTTTCACCCCCACCACAGATGAATAAAACCAAATGGGTATTATAAGTTGTTGTTTTTTTAAAGATGAACTAGTAAAATTAATTCTAAATTAGAACATTCTTCTAGTGGTATATATAAACGGTATAGTTTTGTGTAAATGCACTGTTCAGGTAAAACCCTATGATGGTGGATCAGTGGTAGTGTCTGGGGCTATTTAAGCAGGATTGTAGGGTAATTGAGATGATTATTGACGAGGGTTTTTTTTAAAAGCTGCATACCTGCCTGACCTGCTGATGCTGTGACCCTGGTGCGAAAATGTTCGGATTTGATGGGAACATGGACAAAGCTAAATACAGGGCAATCCTGGGAGAATAACGCATAGAGGCCTCAAAAGATTTGAAAGCAGAACAGATCTACTATTAAATGTTCTGAATCAAAGCACATTTATGTGTTACAATGGTCTAGTCAAAGTCCGAAGCTAAACACGATCAAGAATTTGTAGAAAGACTTATAAAAATGTTCACAGATGCATTCCGTCCACTCTGACTAAGCCTGAGTTATTTTTCTAAGAACATTGAGCAAAAACGACAATCTGTAGATAGATAAAGCTGGCTATCACATATCCCAACAAACTTGCAACTGTAAACATTGGTTCTACAGAGGATTCACTCAGGCAGGCTGGATTCAAAAGGATTACATTTTCATTCCACATAACAATTCTGCACTTTTTGTGTTGGTCTATCACATAAGTTCCCAATTAAAACAATGCAAGTCTGTGATTGTAACATGACAAAATGGGAAAAAGTTCCAGGGTTTTGCAAGGTAATGTGTGCCTCTCACAGGATTACTGGACCACTGACTGGGCAGCCAGAGATTCATGCGTTATGTTTGATTATGTTGAGCCACAGAGAGCTAGAAGACCTCCTTAGCTCCACCTTTGTTAATAAAATGTATTTGATTATAGAGTTCCATAAAACTTAAGTGTTATTATTATATAAAAGAGATCGATTTATGCGTCATCAATATCTAATGTAAATAAGTTGGGGAGCAATGGATCTGAAAACTTGTGTCTGGAACAAACGTACCTTCCCAGAGTTCGTTAACTCGCTTCAGATCGACTATGCTGTTTTTTTGGCTTGTTGACACTGTTGAGATACTGCCATTAGTAATGAGAAAATCTCCATCTTTTCTTTTCAGAGTCCACTCTGGCTTGGCATTAAGGTTTTCCTGAGTTGAACATCCCATAGAAGCAGAGCTGTTGTACAGCACTGAATTACTTGGTACTTCCAAACTAACAAAACCTGTGAAAATAAGAATTGCTGTGGATTTAAAGTGTACACATGCCAGGGGTTTGTGAGCTTTAAAAAATGAGGCCATGATAAACGTTAATATGTACCGTAGTTATTTTTCTTAAAAACACAACTGAAAACAAAACTAATCTCTAAGATGAAATATTTTGGAAAACAATATTTTAAAAGTTACAAAAGTAAGAGTTTATTAGAGCAACCCTGTAATTTATCTCAGAATTATCATCGGTTTTAGAAAACCTGATTTGCCTGAAATAAAGTTCAGGGGGCTTAGCAGGATTTTCTTAATATTATTCATCTATTAGTTAAAGCCAGAGTTGGCAAAGAAGTTACAAAGGATGAATATTTGAGATGACAGTGATGTTTTTCCAAAATTCATGAAAAGACAAGATGGAGACCATTCAGGGAGCATCACAGAGCCTGTTTACATGCACAGTAGAAATCAAAAAAATCCTTGAAAACATGTTTCAGTCTGCTCTATTAGGGTATATATTTGGGAATGTAGGAAAGCTATTGTGAAAAGTAACTAATATAAAACCAACCAATGAGACATAAAGTAATTACCTGTTGTCTCCAAAATTAGCGAGCCTGACAGAGTCCTACACAGGGTTATGGATCTCTCAAATAAAGTTTGCGATTCAACAGCAGATGCGATCTTCATTGCAAAATTAATAATAACGCTTCCAACACTTCAGTGAAAAACAAAGATTTCTTTTAAACATTTACAAAATGGATGCTGGTAGATATTCTATTATTACACAAAGCAAGTACCTGTATTCTGTTATTTGTAGAGTGTCAAACCCACTTATTAGACTGTATTCCCTTTGTATCTAAAAAGACATTAACTGAATTAAATTATGGATTTCTACAGGTATCAGATGAATACATTTACTGTTTATTTGTGGACATAACTTTACCGTATTTGTCAGATTATTATTACAGTGCTCATAACGGGTTGATGTCTTAACGGTCAGGCAGTCTTTATACCCATCTCCATCCAGTGTGATTGTCCCTGTGACACCAACTATTAAGACAAAAATGGTGACGATTAAAATCTATTCCATCCTTTTTCTAGACAGCACACAAATGTACAGTATTAACGTTTGGTTAAAAACAGTAAAAGTCTACATGCCTGAACTGCTTGAGATGCACATTGGAAATGAGTTTGCTTGATGTAAACACCACTCCTGATCATGATGTGTCACATTGCTACAAACTTCATCTTTCCATCTGTAGCCTGGTTTGCACATACACTTTTTAAGGGCGTAAGTGCTTTCATTTTGTACTTCACACTCTTATTTGGGGTGTAAAAAACAAACAATCCACAAAAAACAGAAGAAACATTTTTTTAATTAGGTGGTTTTCTTAAAAAATTTGAAATTACAGAATTTGGAATGTTCCTTTTTTTCTTTTTTACCTGTTGTCATTTTAATTTCGCTTATAGTTACGTTTGTGTCACTGACTTTTAATGTTTTTAGAATCTCAAAGGTTTTATTAATTGCACTTCTGTCTATTATCAGTGTTGCATAATACATCTGTGTTGAGTTTCCTGAAAGACACAAAAGAGACACTGAAACATTAGAAACACTGTGATACTTAGTTATTAGTAGCATATAAAGATACGTAGCTTTAAGTGAGCTTCAATAAAAATGCCTTTCTACACATCTGATACTGTAGGATATCTATTTCGAGTTACACCTAAGCCAAACTGTCAATGGTTTTTTTAACATTTTAAAAAATTGTGCACAGTGCACATATGCACCACTGCTGCTCAAGGATTGCAGCAGTGACGTCAGGATAACATTACTTAATCTCATGCTAAACTATACAGACCCTCTATTTGCACTGATAAACAATTACTCACCTTAGCATGCAGAAAGCGTAGAGTGGGTGCATAAGCATGGCAGTTTCACTTATTTTTCAATTAATTCAGCTAAGATCGATATGACCACTTGGGGGCACTTATAGACTGTGCATAGATAATTACAGATTTCCTCCCAAGATGGTCAGGTGGTCATTGAATAAGGAAAAATGTAGGTTAGACACTGATATCATGAAAATAGTAACTGGTCTGTCCTGTTAAACCTGCACACTCCGTTTTACACCAGTTATACCAACACACAGAGGGTCTGATCTTTAAAGATTTCAAATAAGGAGTGCTAAATCATGTGTGCAAAAAAAAAAAAAATAGATGCAAAAACAGCACCCACAATCCTTTTCAGGCTTGATAAATCGCGTTGTGGCTGGTAAAGGATTACACTAGCATATCCTCCTTGTGTGGATTCGTACACACAATTTTTTTGAAGATCAGGGCCACACTGTACAAAGGGGGGTGCATCACAAATGACACAGAAAGTAATGTGACAGGACTTATTTTTCTTCGTTTCTTTACATTCAGATTATTAAATACAGCAACAAATGTAGTCGGATAATAAACAGTGTGACAGCAGCTTCATAAAAACCGTCTTTACCTCTTACATGACCCTGTAAAGGAAAAACAAACAAATTGAATTCAGTCTGATGTTTTCATTTTGAATGTGATTATTTTTTAGTCGAATAATGCAAACCTGTGTAATGTTTAGACTCAGCATGCAGAGAAATACAAGGATCCACATCTTGCTCCTGTAATAAAATAATAAATAGTACACTAGTAACACTTTTTGAACCAATTAACTGGGTTCCAAAAAATCACCAAGCCAAACTCTGCACATGGCTGCCTGTTTGTATCATATCTCTGTGTTGGTGTACTCTGTCCTTCACCTGTTGGAGACAAGCAGCAGTTCCTCTGATAGCAGGTAAGCAATATCTGTTTGCCTTGAGGGAAATTGTAAAATAAATACTTTAATGACACTAAAGCTCATAATCACAGGTGGTATTTGGAAAAAGGAGAAACAGAGCGAGGAGCTTCATCATCCCGTAGGAGCACAGCGTAAAGCTGTTGTTCCTCTGCATCGAAAGGAGTCTGAGGAGGACGTTTGGGAATCTGGTGGGTTTTTGGATATGTCTCACAGAGAGGAGACCCTGGAGAAATCCAGAGATTGCTAGAGGGATTATATGAAACTTCTGACTTGGTAACACCAAGAACGGGCTGGGGAGGGGGAATCTGCATTTCACTTGTGGATCTGTGACCCCTGTGACCCGATCTCAGATAAGTGGAAGCCAATGGATGGATGGTACTTTTCATCCCTCCTCTATACATGGATGAATGATTCATTCAAGAACAACTTATAAAATATTGTAGAACATAGCAAAAAAGACTGTTCTGGTTGAAGTAATCCAGGATTAAAATAATAGACCACAGCTGTACCTTCAAATGACCGCTTGGTGTGACGCACTGGAAAACTGCAGGCTGTAGATCACAAATAAAATTGAACATGCTTTTTAAATCTAATTTCAAACAGGCTTTTATAATATTTTCGGTGTTTAAAGAGTTCAACAAGAGTTACACAAGATATATATTTACATTGTAGCTGGACTTTCTAAAATAAGTCCCTGAAGGAAAACTAATAATGTCTTCTGTTTCAAACTTTTCAAACTCATTTAAGTTCCAGTATTTCAGTAACTGAGATAAAGGAAATAAAAAATTGAAGGTACATTAAAGTCAAACTTGGGTTATGTGTTTAGTTTGACTCGATGACTAGTTAGCCTCCAGTCCTAAAGAAACCACAAAAAGAGCAAAATAAAAAAGTATGTCCTACAAAAAACAGCCGCATACCTGAGCATACATTAAATAATACATTTAAATGACATCTTTAGTCATTTTTATTTTATAAAATAAGTTTTGGAAGCATTTTTGATCCAAATGCATTGTTTAAGGAAGGTAAAAAAAAGAAACATGTTTAATTACTTGACATTGTTTTTAAAGCAATTAAGATCCACAGATATTGTTTGCCGTAAAATGTAGTGCTCTAATTCATCTGAAGTGTCAAAGGTCAAAAACTGTGAAACTGACATTTAAATGATATATGTTAGAGAAGATTAAACTATTTTTCTCACAGGTTTATTAAAAGTGCTTCCCATGGATTATTTTACATACATTCATTATATGTATGAAAATCATACAAATTTATAGACTACAAATCAGTGATGAAAAGCTGTGAGACTTACTCGAACGGCTGACACTGTGTCCATGTGGCAATAATGGGGTGCCTTCAATTCAAAACCCTCTATTTTAACGTTTTGTAGAGAAATAGATGGAAAATGTACTTAAAGTGCTGCTCCGGTGACAGCTGTAAACCAAATGTTGTGAACAAAGACTTTTCTAAAGTGTAGGAACAAGATGAATAATACGTGGAACACTCTTCTTTATTTCTGTTCATTTTACACTAAAAAGCCGGTTTAATAATAAAGTGGTACAGCTACAGTGGCTTCAACATTATTTCTAGTTGCTAAAAGCAGATTTTTATAGGAGCAGCTGTCAGAGGTTTTTGTTTGTTTTGTTCAAAATATTCAAAATACCCAGAGCCCTGAATGCATCATCAAAAGTACTTTTTTTTAGCTTCTGTGTTAATTATTTTAATAATTAAAGGCATACAACCCAAAGACATCCTACAGAGAAAATAACCATATTTGAATAAATAACCATATATATTGATATTTATTTGATATTTATTTAAAGTAATAAAAATAAGCTCACCTGTTTATTTCTTGAGGCACATCAGTAAACCTTCACATCAGTGAACTAGCCAAAAAACAGCCGTCCTGTGAGAAAGTCAGGTTTTACATCAGGCTTTATAACTGATATGCAAAGTAAAATGGCTGTAATGTTAGTTTAATTTGACTGTCAAATGAGATGACTGTCCACTCTTTGTGGTATCCAGCCATCATGATAGATCACTTCCAGCAGGATAACGCACCATGTCATAAAGCACCAATCATCTCAGACTGGTTTCTTGAACATGACAATGAGTTCACTGGACTCAAATGGCCTCCACAGTCACCAGATCTCAATCCAATAGAGCACCTTTGGGATGTGGTGGAACGGGAGATTCGCATCATGTATGTGCAGCCGACAAATCTGCAGCATCTTTGTGATGCTATCATGTCAATATGGACCAAACTCTCTGAGGAATGTTTCCAGTACCTTGTTGAATCTATGCCACGAAGGATTAAGGCAGTTCTGAAGGCAAAAGGGGATCCAACCCGGTATAGCAAGGTCTAATAGAGGGACGCATCCATTCTGCATTAACCTGACACACAATTAGGCAATAGAAGAATCATTAGCAGCGCGACTGATAGATAACTTTATTCTGTCAGAGGCAGCTTGTACTACCCTCTGAAAGAATGTCAACCTGGGTGGTGAGCCATAATGACCATGTACCTTCCTTTAAAAAGGAGTAATCTCTATCTCCAAGCCATCTTTACATTGACTCAGGCTTCTCACCGTCCTTGTTCTCATCTGAAAACTGAACTCTTTCCTGCTGTAGTTCCTTTTTATAAGACCTCATATGCAGCTGATAAACTTTTCTTAACCTGTTTCTCTGTGTAATACGACAATTTTTTCAGGTATCTTTATGGTATGGATAGTTCAAATGTTTATTGAATTTGTTTCAGCAGCTACTTGTTATTCCTACTAGTTATGCTGCTATAGACTAGCTGTGGGAATAATATCATCAATTTTTAGTTACAAGAGGCAAAAAAAAGCGGTAAATGTTTATACAAGTAGGAATTACTTTATTAAAATGTTTACATTTTTAAGAATGTTTTTAAACATAAAACAGACCAAACATTAACCCTGAATGTCAAACTGGCACCATCACTGATCTTAGCAAGTTTAACCAAACATGCCAGGGATTTTTATATCCAATAATTTCATTGGTTTGTTTCCAGTTAATTCAAGTTGTGAGAATCAACCAGAATTTTCATTTGGTATTGGTCAAAATTAGTTTATCTGTAATTTATCGGTTTTCTCACTTTAAACTGAAAGAGCAGATATTTGTTTTCTAAACTATCATCCATCAGTTTCAACAAATAGAATACCTTTAATTTATTTTCCATTTAATAGAGTTTATTTTGGTTTTAAACAAGGATAGCAATGCAGCTTTGTTTATATGTCATATTTACCTGAAAGCATGTGTTGAGATCTGAGTTTTGGTCATCTTGGTTATTTTTTAGTTTTGATCTAATTGTTAGTTTCATATGCTCAGTGCTTATCTCACTATTCAGCTTTACTGGGCCTGTTGAAAGACTTTGTTATACAACTGTTGCACAACAGCAAACAGTAACTTTGCATATTAGTGCTGTTCCTTTTACCATCATTACACAGCAAACATCGTTAACAAGACACCTTTCATCTTACACACAGAGAAAAGTAACATTTAAATTATAAAATTATGAGGGACATTTGAAAGCCAAACCAGTGATGCTCTTGAACAAGCACACAGTTTTGGTTTTCAAATAACATTTTCTGGTTCTGCTCTTGCAATACTTGAGGCTTAATGAAAAAAAGAAGTTTTTATACATACATTTATTTAAATTGTTTTGTTGCTTAATTATTTTGGGAAAAACACTTTCTTGAGAAGAGCAAGCCCAATTGAGTGGTTCCCACTTTTATCGAAAATAAAGAAAAAAAGGTAGCCTATTGTGTTTAAGTTACCTGTGTCTTTGTAAATGTAACTTTGTATATATACTGTTTTTGATGGTTATAATTATGAAACTTGTTTTCCAGCCCCTACATATATGCACACACACACATTATATATGTATATATATATATATATACATGTATATATATATATATATATGTATATATGTATATATATATATATATATGTATATATATATATATATCATATATACATGTATATATATATATATATATATACATATACATATATATATATATTATATATATATATATATATATATATATATATATACACACACACATTTACATACATAAATATATACACTGCTCAAAAAACTGTTAAACAACACAATATAACTCCAAGTAAGTCAAACTTCTGTGAAATCAAACTGTCCACTTAGGAAGCAACACTGACTGACAATCAATTTCACTGCTGTTGTGTAAATGTAATTGACAACAGGGGGAAATCTTTGGCGATTAGCAGGACACACTCAATAAACTTGAGTGTGTCAAGTTTGAGTGTGAATATTTCATTCATTCAGATCTAGGATGTATTTGAGTGTTCCCTTTATTTTTTTGAGCAGTGTATATTTATACCAATACATAATACACTTACATACATTTGCTTAAATGTCTTTGCAGCAACCCAAAATGGTCCTCAGTAGTTTGTATGACCCCTTGGGCATCCCTGACAACGTTGGGGTATTCTCCTTATGAGATGACTGATGGTGTCATGGGGTAGCCCTCCCAGATACTGACCAGGGCATCACTGAGCTCCCAGAGAGTGTGGGGTGCAACCTAGTGACATCGGATAGACCTAAATATGATCTCCCAGAGATGTTCTATTGGATTTAGGTCCGGGAAGCATGGAACCCAGTTAATGGTATCAACTCCTCCATCCTCTAGGAACTGCCTCCATAGTCTTACCACATGATGCACATGAGGAACCCAGGACAACTAGAGGGCTTCAGGCCCTCAGGCCACCTTAACCCAGTGGCCCGCTGGAGGTCACTTTGTTGAGCTCTGGCACTACTCATCCCATTCCTCCTTGCGCAAAGGAGCAGATACCGGTCCTGCTGATGAGTTAAGGACCTCTGACGCCCTGCCCAGCTCTCCTAGAGTAACTGGCTGTCTTCTGACATCTCCACCATGCTCTTGAGACTGTTCTGGGAGATGCGGCAAACCTTCTGGCATTGGCACATATTGATGCACCATGCTGGTGGAAGTGGACTGCCTGTGCAACCTCTACAGGTTCCAGGTATCATCTTAGGCTACCAGTAGCGACACTTAACCTGGTCAAATGCAAAACTACTAAAAAGAAGTAAAAAAAAATGAGAGAAAAATATCTGTTGACTTCCCTATATAATGCAGTTGTGTAAAAATGTCAAAGAGGAGTATTAAAAGTAACAAAATAATTACGCAAAAATGAGAAATTTGTATAAAAAAATCTTTAATCCATTGTAGAAAAAGTGTTTTCTTGTGTTTAAACTGTATTACAGTTATAATTCCATGATACCGTTTTAGAAGTAAAGGGATTGCAAGTCACAGCACCATCTGCACAGCTTTAATAGTAGAGATGCACCAATTGACAAGTCAATTATTGATCAGCTGTAATCAGTCAAATACTGAGAAATCACTTCTTTTTCCCATTTTCATTAAATGCGTCAAAACTAAGAACTCCCACTATTTTCTGGTCTATAAACACAAAGCCTGGTCGGTGAATATCTATGAAGTAGTCCTCAACATTCAAGTACATAAAAGATGACTTGCTCTTCAGCTCAAAAATCTTAGATTTTTAGGTAACAGCATAGTGCACGTTTACAAGTATAAAGACAAATTATTTCAACATTCAAGCAGCTGACTCAAACAGAAACAAACTGTTACATTCTGCAAAACACTAAACCACACAAATTAGTCAGGGGCTGCAGCTGCTCAAAGGTGCAAACCTGCAGAACATCCCTGATCCCAAATCAAAGGCGTCAGACTGAGAAATGCCAACGCAAGCAGTGATCCAGTGCAAGTGCTTTAGGTTCCAGGAGATTTCCTGCCTCATGTGGGAGAGTTCGACGTTACACAGAGGTTTCACGCTCAACAACACGGGAGTCCGCCTCAGAAAGAAAACACTCCGTCTGCTCCTGAGATGGGGTGTGCTGGAGAGAGGCCCCTCCATTACTTTTCTTGTGTGAATGTAGCGTTTGTTGATCTGCGATCTTAGAGAACAGTTGAAACATATTAATACAAAGAGAAAGATGAAGGAATTGATTTAGACATGTTAGTTTAGACTGCTAATGTTTTACTAATCGAACACTCAAATTAAGAGTTCTTATGCATAAATGTATTAATGTCTGTGTAAAAACTGCTCATGTAAGGAAATTACACTCCTACTAATCTGATGAAATGAAGTGAAAGTAATATTCTGTCTGAATTTTGGCCCACTCTGCTTTAAAGCATGGCTTTAGTTCAGTGACGTTTCTGCTCAGCTCTCTTAAGGTTCTGCTACAGCATTTCGATCAGTCCAAGGTCCAACACTAATTGAAACTTTGCAACACCTTGCCCTTACTGTGTCCTGTCTCTGCATACCATCTGTAGAATCTGGTTCCCTACATGCTTTAGGCAATTTCTAATTGTGTCATTGACTTTATTAAATCAACACTGCATCTGTGATATGACCTCATGTTTGGCTACAAAATAATTAGGTAAACAGAGGAGTTCATGGTTGACTAAATGTCCAGGTTTTGTGGCTATTAAAAAAAATGAGCCCAAATCACGATCCATCCACCACCTTGCTCAACAGCCGGTAAAAGGTGATTCTGCTGAAGTGCTGTGTTTCCTTTTCGTCAAACATGGTACTGTGGATTAAGGTCAAATGTCTGTACTAATTCTAGCAATGTCACAGGACATACCACTTTGGAAAGTGAAGCTGCTTTTTTGTTTTTAGTGAGAAAAGGCTTTCTCCTACAAAACATTTCTAACAAGTAGTAATACTACTATCCATGACTTATCATTTAACATGCCAAGTGACATCTGAAGAGTTTGAGGTGCGGCTCTATGGTTCTTATGATCTCATCATAAGACAAGATCCCCTCAAAATCTGACCTTGAAGTGAATTTGCTAGGATTTCCACACCTGGCAGGATAGGGAACCATCCAAAATGTTTTGTCACTGGAGAATGACTGACTGGTAATTGTTTGGGAATTATCCTATAATATATACCCAGATTGATGAAAGGCATCTCTAGAGTTGCTCTAGGGTCATTGCTGATCTCTTTCCATCTTGGCGTTGTTTTAACACATACCTCTAAACAGGCAAAGAACCAGGGCTCATGCTTTTAATGGTCTGATGAAGGTCAAATAATCTAGTGACTTTGATTAACTGCAACTGGCTGCTACTTGACCTCTTAAATTCTGTTGAAGCCCCAAGGGTGTGCTTAGTTGTTTTCCCCAGCATTAATAGTCATGAAAACTTTCTTTTTGCCTGACTGTACAATACCAGTCAAAAGTTTGGAGACACCTTCTCATACAATGGTTTAAAACTTTTATTACTGCTTCTGGGAACTCCTTCAAGACGGAGAAAACCATTTCAGGTGACGACATCACGAAGCTCATGGTGAGAATACCAGACCAAAGCAAAGGGGCGCTATGTTGAAAAATCTAAAATATTAAAGATGTTTTCAGCTATTTTTGTCTGCTAAATAATTTTATATACTTTTGCTTCATAGTTCTGATGTCGTCACTATGTATCTACAATGTAGAAAGTGATAAAAATAACGCAAAAGTCATTTAATGATTAAGGTGTGTGCAAACGTTTGTCATGTTGTGCATGTCTGACAGCTGTTTGTTCCATAATAAAACTATCATCATCTTTACTTACCGACTGTCTCAGAGGAGTCACACAGCAGAGCTTCTTTTTCAGATGTTCAGGTAGAAAACAAAGCAGTTTTCCTAATAACGGATAAATTGTTCCAGGCGTCGTCTCCCCTTCTTTCATTGGGCCTTTGCAAAAATTCATACAAACGCTTTAAAGTTGAATATGAAGAAAAGTGAGCAAGCACGAATGCATGCCGGAGTTTGCCCACCTGTGAGAAAGCTGATGATCAGCCCGATAAGAATGACAGTTGAGCAGTTGAATGCACTGTACCACATGTAGGACAAAGAATAAAACCTCTGCAGCCCTGTGGGTCGGCTGAAGAACACAGAGATGATTCAGGAGTGAGATGAGCTTGGTACAGATAAAATTCACTGGTAATGGCAGGAGACCAACCTTGTTACATTGCTGAGTGCTGTCTGGATGACAGCTGTTGTGTTGATGTGACAGCTGGGTGGCAGCGATTTTGTACCAGAGATGCGAGTGACGATGCTCCCGATGCCGACCCAGAAAGCCATGGCCAGACCTGCAACCAGACCAGCTACTGCACCCTGGAAACAAATGTAGAACAAAAAACGTTAACCATGTTACACAGTAAATATCTGTGAACAGCTGAATATAGCTCTGCCCTTTGTGTTTTATACACAGTGTCTGGCATGTTTACTGTCAGGGATAAAGTCACGGAGAAGATTTGAACATCTCGCAGACCACTGTTGTAAGCATTAATCAGAGAAGCAGCAAGAAGACCCATGGTAACTCTGGAAGAGCTGCAGAGATCAACAGCTCAGTTGGGGGCATCTGTTTACAAAACTATTAGTCTTGCACTCCACAAATCAGGTCTTCAAGGAAGAGGGACAAGAAGAAAGCCATCAGAAGTCCGGTTTATGACAAACCATGGAGAGACCGCAAACATGGAAGAAGGTGGATGGCGTTGAATGCAGGGCAATCATCGTAAATAGCCTGTTAAGAGGCTGCAGAAGACTTGAGACTGGATTGGAGGGTCATCTTCCAGGAGTACGACAGCGAGCCTAAACATAGTCACCTACAAGGGAATGATCATCACATGAAGATCACAGCATATTTATGAGTTAGAATGGTCTAGTCAAAGTCCAGATCAAAATTACATTGAGAATCGGTGGCAAGATAAAAAAAACAAAACGATGTTCTACTTCCAATCAAGACTAAGCTTGAGGTATTTTGCAAAAACAGACCAATGTATTTTATTGGTCCATTACATAAAATACAAATAAAATACACTGAGGTTTGTGATGTTAATTACTAGACTGCCCTGCAAAACCTGTGATCTGGAATAATTTCACATTGTTCATAACCTCAAGACTTTAACATACAAAACTGTAACAACGAAGGCCAACTTACGATGGAGTTGGCCCATGGGAAGAACATCCCGAGACAAAACAGGCCAAGAATGGGTCCACCAACCATCCCAAAGATTTTTAAAGCTACCTGCGGGTCAACCATAACAAAACTTTAATGCTAATCCGAAAAAAGTTACTGAAAATAATTAGATAGAGCACTGAGCTCACCTGTAAAACTGAATCCCCAATGAGGTGAGTCAGATAGGCCATGGCCAGACAGAGCAGCCCATAGGACATCGCTTAAGGTAGAGACAGAACATTAAAAACAAACTTCAGCTTACGTAGGTCAGGTCACGTAGGGCTGAATTTAGAGTCGAGAGCAGCTCACCTAAAGCTTTGGACACCTTTGTTGCTCTCGCCTCTGACATGGAAGGAAAATATGGTTTGATGAGATCTTCCATCGTCACAGTGGCCAAAGAGTTGAAGGCAGAGGAGATGGTGCTGAATGGTCAAATCAAAACATTAACTGATGCCCATCTTTTAATTTATGTGCAATATTGGAAGATGTGAAAATCAGAATCGGCAGCCACGCTCAGGAGAAACAGAACTGTAATGGAAGTGGATCTGAATGGATCATGTTTTATTTTTCTGTACGGTAACCCAGTAACTCGATATAGCTTGCATTGTGAAATGACTCTTTGGAAATGAACTGAATCACTAAGCATATCCAACTTTCTCTGTTAATATGAAGCTTGGAGAAACTCTGCATGACTTTGGGCTCACATTACAGAAGCATGCGTGGTTCTGTTTCTAATGAAGATGTGGTAAAGAGGAGCTCTTTAAAGCATGTACATCCAGCCAAAGGTTGCGTGGCTGCTGTGTCTGAATACATAATTGCGCCATAAAACATTTACTTCAGCGTACTGATGTCACGCAATGCCGGCATTCACACAAAGTTCCCTTTTAGCTTCATGTTCCTCATTTACTCAGGTTACAGGTGATGAGGGCTCTAGGTCTCACAAATGTGAGCTTGTTCTACTTAGTTTTAGGATTTTATGACTTTCTCAATAAAATTCTCAGTTTTTTTTCTTACATAAATCTATGATTGAAGCTAAACTCAATTCTCTCTGTTAAAACTTTATGAGCATCAGTTTTTTTTTACTGTTGCGGGACCCACTGTACAAAAAGTCATTTTAAAACCAAACATGCAATAATGTGGTGGCTGCCAGTCCATTGATATGAAAAAGTTTGTCTGTTAGATTAATAGAAAGGGGTTTGTGTCTGTATGGGATACTAGTTACCTGGTCCTAATAAACTATAATAAACCTGGACATGTAAGCTGAATTCTTTTTTATCCAAAAAAAAACCTTTCCCATTTTATACTTTCCAGACCCAAATTTCCAGATGTTTTAGCGGATTTATGTGGTCCAACTTCACTGCAGATGTTACTTTCCTCTCACCACTGAAAAATTAGGGTGCAAAAATGCTCCAAAATGCAAAAAATAACCTCAGGTTTTATTTCATTTTACAACTTAGCAAAGAATGAATTCTAACTTGAAGCTTTGGGGTTCTTCGCAGCCTATCACAGACACACAATTTGTTCCAATTTCTTTAGTTGAATCATAAATAAAATAAGGACATTTTGGCCCATTCTTTGGAAGATAGCTCAAGCTCAGTCAGATTGGATGGATGGAGTTTTGCCACAAATTTTCAATGTGGTTAAGGTCTGGACTTTGACTGGACCATTCTAACATATGACTATGCTTTGATCTAAATCACTCCATTGTAGCTTTGCTGTGGGTTTAGGGCAGGGGTCTGCAGCCTCCGTCTCTTCAACCAACCCACAGTGGCTCCTTCCAACTTTTATTATTAATGAATTTTATAATTTGTAAATATAAACAAATATGAAAGCCTAGTTTAAGCAAGCCCTCTGATCATGAGCAACATCTGGTTTTACAACAGAATGGCATTAATTGTACAACAGATATTTTTTAGTATTTGTCATTAGGCTGAAAACTCAGTGCTCTGTTTTAATAGGGCTACTTATTACCACTATTTTTATTTTCTATAAATCTGGAAAAGACTCAACTGAAATTCTTTTACTCAAGAAAGTGTATTTTCTGCCTTGTAAAACATGTTATTTTCAAATGTTTTTTTATTTTCTAATCATATATAATTTGAATTATAGCTCCTTGGTTTCACACTGAAACTAATTCTATATTTATTAGCTTAAACAAAATACTTATTTATTAAGGTTATTACAAATTTTGTTTGTAAAGGATGCAGGATTCTGGATTAGGGTCTGTGTCCTGTTGAAAGTTTAACCTCCACTTCAGTCTCAGGTTTATATCCAGGACTGTCCTAGATTTAGCTACATCCAACTTCCCTATCCCTGCGGAAAATAGGAATCTGAAACCATGATGCTGCCAGTTCCATATTTCACATTGAGAAGGCTGTCATTGAGGTGATGGGCTGTGTTAGTTTTCATCCACACATAACGTTTGTATATAGGCGTGAAAAGCTCTATTTTGGTCTCATCTGACCAGAGCACCTTCATAGGTGTGAATCACTGCAGCTCCTCCAGAGTTACCACAAACCTCTTGGCTGCTTCTGTGATTAACGATCTCTTTGATCCGTATGCCAAATAAGGTTGGCGGCTACATCTTTTATGGGTTTGCAAATGGGCCATACTCTACATTTTCAGATGGTAGAACATCTCACAGTGCTCTGTGGGATATTGTTTTAATAACGTATGAAATAGTCTGAGGTTGTAATATGACAGAACATGGAGAATTTTATAAATTTTTTGGGGGGCACTGTAAAGTTCTATAAGCATGCCTGTCTCATTGAGTAACATAAAAACTAACATACTGATGGGTAAAATGTTATACTCTTTGTTGATGATTATGTGAAAATTGCATTTGAGCAGAACAGACTTTAATCATGCAAACATTTTCTAAATTTGCTCTTTATTCCGAGACTCATCCAGACCTGGAAAATACAAAACATCCCAAATTTTTCACAACTGCAAAGGAACCATGCAAAAAAAAAAAAACTCTAAATTTGCAAAGTTCAACATGCAGCTGCCCAACAGGTGCCAGTTAAGAGATCTACTGACACCGTGGAAAGTCCCGTACCTGAGCGCCGCGCTAAACAGACTGGCGACAAACAGTCCAGGCAGTCCCGGGAAGCCTTGAAGCATGTCCATCACGAAATATATCACCATCTGTGCAGAACAAAGTAACATTAAACCTTCCTGGAAGTGTCAGATTTGCATATGTCTATTTAGTCAGAGCAACCACAGAACAAATGTAACAACGTGACCTCTGAGACTGAACAGACTCCACATTTACACCACATGAGCCATGTCATGTGGAACTTCCTGTTACACATGTAAATACTCAGGCTGTAGTAGTTTATGCCCTCGGAAGGGTTGGATGATTTTCAAGTAACATTTCTCCATTATTTCTTCATGTGAATCATTTTAGCTCACAAAACTTGACAATGAAGAACATTCTATACTAAATTTGTGTATGGTCAAAAATAAATATGTTTCAGGACATATGAGGAGATAACCAAAGAATGAAACAGCAGAATGGGACTCACTGCATCTCTCGAAGAGCTGCCCAGCTTCTCAGAAAGGTCCTCTCCACAGTAACGTGCAAACATGACGAGACCCATCACACAGCTCAGAGCCAGAGCCAGCTGAAGGGAAGGGAACACCATGTAGCACGACCTGGCCGCACAAAAGTTGGTTAGAATCACTCTTTGACACAAACCACCCACAGCAAAACCAACATTTTGATATTCAACCGCAAACAAAGGATGCCAACACGCTTGTTGGGTTACAGAAAACAGGGACCATGAAATTCATTCAGATACATCCCCTGATGGCAGTCGAAGTACCTAAATCAGTCTACTCAACAGTTTATGTGTGTGATAAGTCCACCAGTGCCCTCTGGTGTACAAACTAAACACCTCACGCTTCTTGCCTCGCATACGCTTGCCCAAAAGGTTATATTTTGGTCCTATCTGACCAGAGTATCTTTTTCCACATCTTTGCCATCTCCTTTACTCCTACTTGTAGCAAAATGCAAACATGACTTTCTTTTTTCTTTCTTCTTATGCTTTTGTTTTAAAGCTTTCTTCTTGACGCTTTTCCATAAAGGCCAGATTTGTGGAGGGCATGACTAATAGTTCTCCTCTTTGAGCCGGTATCTCTGCAGCTCATCCACAGTGAACATGGGTTTCTTAGCTGCTTCTCTTGTTAATGCTCTCCCTGCCCGACCTGTCAGTCAAGGCGGATGGTCATCTTTTGCTAGGTCTGCATTTGGGCCCTACTTCCTTCCATTTTCGGTTGATGGATTAAGGATGAGATCCATGTGCTGGTGTTTTCATACTTTAATTTTGAACAACAATATTTCTTCTGCTTCACAATCATGCATTATTTTACTAAACAACACTCTGTTAAAATACATTAAGGTTTGTGGTTTTTAATTTGCCAACATGTGGAAAAGTTAAAACGGTATGAAAGCCTCTACAAGAAGCTGGAAACTGATGTAATACATTTTAGTCTGAGTCTCAGAACTCCTCAGTATAATTTGCACACATACAGCTGATAATAATAAAACAAAAGAAAATCTCTGAAGATTTGCCATGCTGCATACCTCACAGCTTCTTTTTCTGTGCGAGCACTGAGATATCTTTGAACCTGAGCCTGGTTCACTCCATACAAGGACAGCATGAGGAAGACACCGCCGATCCCCAGAGTCCAGAAGGTGTGTCTCTCTGTAGGATCTGGGTTTAAGCTAAAACAATTA
Organism: Crenichthys baileyi; assembly: GCA_036173005.1. Lineage (NCBI taxonomy): Eukaryota > Metazoa > Chordata > Actinopteri > Cyprinodontiformes > Goodeidae > Crenichthys > Crenichthys baileyi. The sequence continues at coordinate 75,432 of JAHHUM010002511.1, forward strand.
AGTGTTATGGATGTATCATTCTGTAACCATTTCAAATCAATTCTTTGCTGCTCTAATTAAATATATCTGCTGCACCGCTCACTGCTGCACGCTTTCACACCATAACCATTGGTCACATAAAATGCAAGACATAGTCAAGGATAAACTGATACAAGAGGATGACACCCTTTAGGAGGGTTAAGAACAGGCATAGATAAAGCAGGACTCGCGCACTGCTCTTGGCTTCATTTGACTCATCCTAGATGTGCTAAGTGGAGCCCGGTACCAAAGGCGAATGTCACTCTGTATCTGTTCATTGGCATATTTTGTACACTAATTAATTTTATATTAAATCTTGATTTTATACTTAACCATTTCTCATTATTTCACAAGGTAAATACTTTGCTAGTTTCACTGGTTGGGTCTCGGAACTGGAGAGAAATGGACCCGGTGGTGCACAGGGAGGAAAGAGAGTAAAAAAACTTTCCA
>JAHHUM010002512.1:0-74624 GCA_036173005.1 Crenichthys baileyi
AGCAAGGGGTAGGCACACCTGCACCCAGAATACAAAGGCAACCCTTGTCCCCTTTATTTTATAGCACAAACAGTTTGAGTGTGTGTGTTAAAAAGGGGGGGAGTGTAAAAGAAACTTTTTTTTCCAAAAAGATAATTTTGATTTGGGGGGAGTATGCATTCCTTTAAAAGGGTAACAAAACTCAGCCTCGCACAGTCTGCATGCTGAGTTCACATAAAGGACAGGCATACATAGTTTACATGAGTGATAAAGAACAAAAATAAGTTTTCCACCCAACAGTACCCCTTCATCTCTCCCATACAGTTTGATGTTTCCAGTCCCGGTTCCAGTTCCATTACTCATCTCTGTAAAAATAAACCTTTTAAACTATTCTCCTGCCTCCTGAGTGTCTCTCTCCATGTGGGTCAAAACCATTAAGAAAATGACAGTTGGGAATCCATCTGGGCCTGGAGCCTTTTTACAGGGCATGCTTGTGAGAACTTCTTGGATTTCGGCTGAAGTCAGAGATACATCTAGGGCCATCGCTTGATTATCTGATAATTCAGGAAATGTTACTTTATCCAGAAATTGATCAATGTCGTTATCTGATGGGTCTGTCTGTGTGTTGAGTATAAAGCTTTGTGGAAATCTCTGAAACTCCTGTTTATTATTTCAGAATGATTAACTGTATTCCCTTTTAGCTTAGCTAAAAGGGAATGATTTATTGCCATGTTCAAAGTCTTCGTACTAAGAGTTTTTTTTTGTCAATATTCGTTTGATTCTAGTTTTTTCTTAAGTAGTTTGCACAGCGTTTCCTCTTCCTAGGAAGCTTCTAACGGTTTAATGGTTTCTTCTAATTCTTAAATACGTTTGTTTTCTTTTTATTCTTATGTGATGAGAATATTTTACCTGTCATCACTGCTTTCCCTGCCTCCCAGAGAACAGATATTGATGTCCCCGGGAGGTCATTAAACTCCAAATATATTGTCCACTCTTCTTTAAAATATTTGATAAAATCTTCATATAAACCTCCAGTTTTTGCTTTGTGGATTTTCTATCTTATTTACTAGATTTAAGGAGACAGGAGCATGATCACTGACAGCTATAGGGTGTTTCTCAGTGTCTGAAATGTCAGTCAACAATGAGCTGCTGACTAAGAAATAATCCAGACGAGAGTAAGAGTGATGGACATGTGAGAAGAAAGTATATTCTTTGTGATTAGGGTGAAGAGATCGCCATACATCTCAAAGTCCATAATCACTCATGTACTGTTTAACTATATTTATTGATTGCCAACTTCTCTGGGTCCCTTATGTGCTCACCCTGTCCATTTCTTCATTTAGACCAAAGTTGAGATGCCCCCAAGAAAGGAAGAAGGGGGGGGGATCAACATTTGGGGCATTTATACTGACGATACATATCTTTTGGTTATGTATAGATATTTTTATTATTATATATCTACCCTCTGGAATTAAAATTGCTACTCCCCTTTGCCTAGAGTTATAGCAGGCAGAAAACAAATTAGAAAACTCAGGTTGATTTAATATCCTTTGCAGCTCTGGCAGATTTATGAATCTCTTGTAATAAGTCTGCCTGTAGTCTTTTAAGCTGACTAAAAATCTATAACTTTTTCTCTCTGGTGCCGGCTCCATGCATATTCCATGTGACAAACCTTGGTGTGCCCATAGTTGTGCGTGTGTAGCTAAAGTTGGATAGCGCATGTCACCACAGAAATCATAGTTCGTGTCTGGGGTTGCCTGATATGAACTCCAGAAGCAGAGATATAGCAGAGAAAAAAACTGAAAATTAAGAAGGTGCTGGGGATAAGAGGGGGTGAGAGATATGAAGTTATGTTAAGAAATATTTGTGTGTGAGTGTGTTGTGAATTGAATTGTGTGTTGTGAATGAATTGAATTGTTGTCCCACATGCCCCGAGCTTATATATCCAGGATGGTTTCCTTCATTTTTTTATTTTTTCCGGACAGGTGAGTCATTCCATCGGTAAGTGTTTTCATGCTATCTCTTAGAGTTTGGTTCTCAGCTGTGAGCGAAGCGAGTTGTTCCTGGCTAAACTCCAGAGACTCGCTCAGAGCTTGAAATTCCCTGTGGAGAACTTCCACCAGGGCGAGACGAGCATCCAGGCAGGTTAGCTTCTTGTCGATAGAGTCCAGGACATCAGCGTAGCCTTCCTCTGGAGATATAGTGGAGGTGCTGGCTAAGCACTCTGAACCGATGCATTTTGAAATTGGCGTGGCCATAGGTGGAGATTTGTGTGACTTGCCTATTACAATGTTATCAAAACATTTGTCCATGTAGCTCTTCAGGCTGTCCAAGGTTTCCTCGTCCAGTTTGTTTTATTGGGAAAATAAGAGAGAGTTAGTATTTTACACTTTTCTATGTTCGTCTTGAATTTATTGGCTTGTTTTGCCTGAGTTCTGTCGTGTTTGTTAACCACTATTCCGCCATATTACTTACGCACAGCTCTCATGAGATCTCAACCGCTCATCATGCAACTCTCATTCCATCACGCCGCTCTCATTCAATATCAAGAAAGATATGATAGAGATATGATAGACGCAGTGTAATACACACAGCAGAAGGCTTATATACAACTGAAATGACATACTATATAATATGCTCTAAACAGTGAATTTGTGCAAGAAGGTATATGTATATAAATATGTACATATGTTAAATGCTATCAGAGGACGTAATAATAAATAATAGTTTCAAAGTGAATAAATTACAGTTGAAGGACAAATAAAATTAGAAATGCAAGGTTAAAATTTAAAGCAGCTATAAACATTAATTAAGGTAAAGTGAAGTTTGTGTTGTTATGGTTCGGGGGGGGTGGTGCTTATGTCTATGAGTGAGTCTGTTTGTAGGGGTGGGGGTTGGTTGTGTATCCGTGCTTGTTTGCAGTGCGTGCTTGTTTGTAGTACATGTTGCCTGCCCAACAGGGGGTTGGCGGGGCGTAAGGGGTCACCTGTGATGGCTGTTGTTCTCCTGAGGCAGCAGGACATGGCGATGTTTTCCAGGCTGGGAAGAGGGCAGCCGTTGATCTTTTGGGCAGTGTTTATGATTGAAATTCAGCAGCAGCTTTGTGTCCAAGTTGCTCTTTCTGAGGATACACAGGAAGTGGAGCAGCTGTTGGGCCTTCTTTACCAGGGCTCTGATATTGTTGGTCCAGGAGTTGTCTATGGAGTTGTCTGTCGGTCTCGTCTTCATCACTGATAAGACCAACCAGTGTCGTGTCATCCGCATATTTGATAATGTGGTTGGTTGGTTGGTTGGCTTGGAGAGCAGTCGTATGTGTACAGGGTATACAGTAGAGGGCTCAAGAACCAGCCTTGAGGGGAACCGGTGCTGAGTGTGATTGTGGAGGAGTGGTAGGGGCCGAGTCTCAAGGCTTGTGGGCGGCCTGTCAGAAAGTTTTTAATCCAGTTGCAGGTGGGTAAGGGGATCCGTAATTCCAGTAGTTTGGAGGTGAGGATGTCTCGAACGATGGTGTTAATTGTGAGCTGTAGTCCACAAAGAGCATCCTCAGATAGCTCTTCTTTTACTCAGGTGGCTCAGCTCTGTGTGGAGTGTGACTGCGATGGCATCCTCTGTAGACCGGTTCGCCCTGTATGCAAACTAGTGGGGTTTGAAGGAGGAAGGAAGGCAGTCTCTGATGTGTAAGAAGACTGATTGCTCCAGGCATTTCATGATTATAGACATCAGGAATGATAGCGGCTTACTTGCATTTGTAGGTGCTGGAACATGAACAGCAGAGATGTGAATCTCGTCAGGCTGAATTCCATCTGCTGTCACTGTGTGTCCAAGAAAATGCATACTTGATCTGTGGAAATGGCACTTTGATGTATTCAGGAGCAGTCCATATTCATTCAAACATTGCAGCACAGCTCTCGATGCATCATCATGTTCAGTTTGACTGCGGCCCCAAATGATGATGTCATCAAGGTTTTTTGGTACATTTGGTAGTACTTCCATAACTGTGGCTAGCATTTTCTGAAAGGCAGAACGGGCAGAAACAAGGTCATAGGGGAAATGGCAGAATCTGAAGAGTCCCTCATGAGTGATGAAAGCAGTGAAGTCACGGCTGTGCTCATGCACAGGCAGCTGGAAATAAGCACTCTCCAAATCTATGGTAGAAAACACAGTTGCTCCTTTTAGCAGGATGAGCAGTTCCTCAATGTGTGCGAGCGGAAAACTATCAGTTATCACACCTTTGTTGGGCTCGCACAGATCCACACACATGCAAACTTTTCCTTATTTCTTTTGCAGGACAACAACTGGGGGGACCCAAGAAGAAGGATACATTTTTACAATCACACCAGCCTGCAGGAGATGCTGAATCAGCAGCGGGCTCAACAGAGGAGATCCGTGATATCCATACCAATACCAAGCAGGGCAATGCCAGTTTCCACAATGAACTAGAAGCAGCCTATTACCGGGATGGGAGCCTGGGAGTAGGTCCCTGATTTCACCTTTAGAGGTTGCAGCTTTTCTCTTCTTAAGTATTTATCATAGAAAGCTTTGGGCAGACATGACACAGAAGACAATTTTGAAGTGCAGCTGATTTTATCAGGTGCTGAATGTTCATGTAAGTAAAGGATCTGAACTTTAGGCAGGTCAATTTTAATGCACAGAAACAGTTGAGCTGAATGGCACACTCATGCTAAATGTACAATTCTATTACACTTTTTGCAATTTACTGATGCAGCAGAACATGAAGTATTGTTGAATAGCTTGCATGGATGCTGAGTTCTCACCAGCAATAAGTCTAGCTCGTTCTCCAGCAGCTTCGATCTGTTATGCAAAGGTTATTGCAAATTTGCCATTTTAGTAGTAGTATTTTAGTTTCTGTTACAAAAACTAGTAACAAAAACTAAACTAAACCTTTCGAACGAAGGAAAAATAATGATATCAATAATAGTACTAGAATTGCAAGCAGTCAGAACGGGTTTCAAGCCATTCCCAGCAAGTCTGCCCTTGGCCTCGACCCTCCCAGCACGCCACATCATGCACCCTGCCAACCCAGCACGCAATCACTAATTAATGTGATCACATTTTCCATAATGTCAGGTTAGAACTTGCTTGCAGAAGCCCACAGACTTAGCCCTTACAATGCATTGTGACTAATTTATAGCAATGGAGAAAAACTCTAAAACCTCATAGAGAATCCAGTGTCTCCTTAAAAATGATGTTGGAGGAAGCATTTCATGGCACAAGTTTGATATGAAAATCCAATGTCCTTTCTCAAATATGTTTTCAAAAGAAAAATGTTAATTCCCATTTTGAGAATAAATAGAGCAATTTATGGGACTTTCATAAATTCACTATGTCTCATAATTTTCAAAATATGTTCTATTAACCATGTCTACATCTGCATTGTTTCGAATGTCCCTAGATTTAATAGTTTTTTAACAAATAAATTATAAAGCGTTGTTTATATGATACAAACCTATGACCCGAAGTGTAAAAATTAATTAAAAATACATATTTCATCATAAAATTCCCAATATATTCTCAGATGACAATGACTGTAGGAGAAACAATATTTATTTAAGTCCCTGTATTTAGTGCTGTTTTGATAAAAAACAGCTAACTATAATTTCTACAGTACTTAGCCAATTTTAAAAATTCCTTAAAAATACTTTTATTACCAAAATATAAAATTACCAAAATATTCTTAACTAACGAAGTTTATATCTACAGGATTATAAATTGTTTTTAAATGTCCCTAGATGTCATTGTTTATCAGAATAAAAAATAAAAAGCATTATTTATACAATACAAGCCCATAATGCCCGAATTAAAATATTCATTAAAAACCCATATTTCATCATAAAAATTTCCAAACTACTCTCAGATGCCCATGACTGTGAAGGAACAATATGAGTGTTTATTCGTGTGCCTAAATTAATTATCTTTTCAAACAAAACTTATTAACCATTTCCATAGTCAGTCATTTTTCTACCGCTTATTCCATAGTGGGTCGTGGGGAAGCTGGTGCCCATCTCCAGCAGTCTATGGGTGAGAGGCAGGGTACACCCTGGACAGGTCGCCAGTCCATCGCAGGGCAACACACAAACAACCATGCACACACTCATTCATACACCTAAGGGCAATTTTAGAGTGACCAATTAACCTAACAAGCATGTCTTTGGACTGTGGGAGGAAGCCGGAGTACCCGGTGAGAACCCATGCATGCACGGGGAGAACATGCAAACTCCATGCAGAAAGACCCCCGGCCGGGAATCAAACCCAGGACCTTCTTGCAGTGCTACCAACTGCGCCACCGTGCAGCCCATTTCCATAGTACTTACCCAAATTCAAAAATTCATATTTAAAGTAATTCAAAAAGTTTCCAAAATGTTCTCAGATAAACATAACTGTATGCAAACAATATACATTGTTTATCATGTCCCTAATTTTAATTATTGTTTTAGAAAGAATTGTTAACAATTATTTAATTATTGCCAACAATGACCACAATTGAAAAATTCACTTCAAATCAATGTTTGTCAATAAAATCTTAAAATATTCACCAAGAACCTCTTTGTTATGAAGAACACGCCTGAATTTCTTTAGGCACCACACTCATTTAAAAAAAAATCAAAATTAATTTATAATCACCATTATTGATTAGCATATATATTTATAAATTAATTGTACACATGTGGGCAGTCCAAATTAAAGATGTTTTTTGCAGCTTATAGGCATTGTCTACTTACGTAGTGTGCAAAGTTCCATGGCATTTGGATAAAGAGAACTAGAGATACAGCTGCTAGCTTTATTACCAAACATCATACATTGTAGTGACACGCTTTGAGATAGAACTTAAACTAAAATAAATACTTTTCAGGATTACCCACAAAACATATCCTAAAGGTTTAAGCTCTCAAGGTACCACAAGTGATTTTTGGGAAATTGTAAAGTGAAAAAAGTGAAAGGTAAAGTTAAAGGTCAGAGGTACATTTCTGCATATAAGCCATGCCCACTGATTATATAGACTCTAGGTGGTATGCTGAAGAAGTGTACCAAGTTTTATGGAAATCCATTCAGCCATTTTGGCTATATAAATTTCTCTAGCTTATGATGCCCCCAGTTTTGGATCTTACTGAAGATGAGTACATATCCTCATTTGTTATTTTCAAGTTTTCAAAATATTTTCAGCTTCAAAAAAGCTTGGTCACGCATAACCTTCAAACCGAAAAATAATTTTGAAATCCGTTCCATATCATTTTATCAGTTATGTCTGCAGTCGTACCAGGCCAGGTTTCGCTTTGATTGGCCTTGACCCTATGAGTTAATGAAAATAGGTTTTCCATATTAGGCAACATTGTTGCTCTATGATTGCATTCGAACCTCGCATGATTTAGAATGACACAAAGAATATCCAGCAAAAGAGATTAAGTCTCTGCAACCAACATGACATAATTTGAGGGTGTTTGAGTTTTGTTTGGGTTTTATTTATTCAAATTTTCTCAGTTTGCGTTTTTTGGATCATGCTTCTGTTTATTTCTTTTCCTGGTTGTGCTTTAGTTTCTTATTATTTTCTAGTTTATGTTCTGTATGCTATGTTTTCTCCCAATTAGTTTGTATCATTGTATTTCTGTTTTGCCCCAGTCATGTTTTGTTCTTACTCCCTGCATCTTTCAACCAGTAATCAACTTCATTTGGTCCACCTGCACCATGCAATCAATCTTGTATTCACGTGCACCATGCTCCAGATATACACTGCTGTTCTGTTTACTCTTGCGGAAACATTATCACTGTTTGATCTGTTTATGCCAAGCATGTTCTGCCAAACCTGTCTTGCTTGCCTGTCCATGCCTGTTTCTGTCACCACCTGCTGAAATGAGTTGTATTTATTAAATCTGTTTACTCACCAGCTTAGGATGTATGCTCGTAAGCTCAAGCTTTTTAGTGCGCCCATTCTTCTGCATCTTTCTCCTGAGCAGAAGGAGAGAGTCAGCAAGATGGAGGAGAAATATGAGACAGCAGTAAGCCAGTTTTACTGCCGCCCACCTTCATCCGCCTCAGATCTCCAGAGCGGTGCTGCATAGTTCACGACATGCTTCCAGAGGGGTGCTACAGCGCAGACCACGCCATGTCTCCAAAGCAGTGCTGCAGCTCAGTCCACAGCATGCCTGCTGAGCGCCGTTGATGGATCCACATCTGCACGTCCCAGACGCCGCCACAAGCATGCCTCCTCGGCCCCAGTCATCAGTCCTGCCGGCTCTGCTTCAGCCTCAGTGGTTTCGCCAGGCGCCGCTTCAGCCTCTGAAGGTTTGCCAGGCATCATCTCTGCCTGTGAGGGTTTGCCAGGTGCCCCTTCAGTGAGGATCAAGGACGATCAGCCTGCAAGTTCTCGCCTTCGTCGCCGCCCAGACTCCTGCCCCTTCGTGACCAGCTTCCAGAGAGCCTGCTCCTTTGTCGCCGGCCTCCAGACAGCCTGCTCCTTCGTCGACAGCCTCCAGACAAGTCTCAATGTCTTCACCAACGTCACCACCGCTGGCCGCCCAGGTCCCTACGCCTCTGTCGGCCTCCATGTCTTCGCCAATTTGAGTTGCCCTGGTTGCCCGCCTGAACTCTGTGCCCGCATGGGACGACCTCCTGGTCACCCGCCTGAACTATGTGCCCGCACGGGACGTCCTCCTTGTCGGTCACTTGAACTCTGTGTTTGTGTTTTTTGTCCCTCCTTCCGAAGCCCCCTCTGCCCACCCTGTTCGGGTTGTTTTTGGTTTTCGTTTGGACACTTGGGGTGTCTAGTCCACCACCACACCACTTTCCTGACACAACAGTTGTAGAGAAAATCACCAAAACGCGTTTGTTGTTACAACAGCGCCACCTTGTGGTACGTATTAGTGTTTGCTTTTTCATCCTGTGGGGGCACAATTCTCTATATGATCTTAGATTTCCCAGTCAAAATTCACAGAGTTCAAAGGCCATATAGCCTATAAGTCATGCCAACTTTTAAATCATAGTTTAAATCATAATTTGATCATAGGTACTCTTCAACTGTGAGTGACCGAATCCAAAGGAAAAATACAGAAAGTCAGATTGTGTGATTTTTATTTGATACATCAGAAAAACAAAACTTAGTATTTCGTACAGAAACCTTTGTTTGCAATTACAGATATCAGATGTTTCCTATAGTTCTTGATGAGGTTTGCACACACGGCAGCTAGCATTTTGGACCACTCCTCCATACAGATATTCTCCAGATCCTTCAGGTTCTGGGGCTGTCGCTGGGCAATACAGACTTTCACCTCCCTCTTCAGATTTTCAATTGGGTTCAGGTCTGCAGTCTGGCTAGGCCACTCCAAGACCTTGAGATGCTTTTTACAGAGCCACTCCTTTGTTGCCCTGGCTGTGTGCTTCAAGTCGTTGTCATGCTGGAAGACCCAGCCACGACCCATCTTCAATGCCCTTACTGAGGGACAGAGGTTGTTGGCTAAGATCTCCTGATACATGACCCCATCCACCCTCCCTTCAATACAGTGCAGTTGTCCTGTCCCCTTTGCAGAAAACCATTCTAGCATTTTAGACCAAAAAGCACTATTGTTGTCTCATCATAACCCACATGACCTTCTCCCATTCCTCCTCTGGATCATCCAGATGGTTATCGGCAAACTTCAGACAGCCCTGGACATGCACTGGCTTGAGCAAGATTTTGATCTATGGCGGCAGAGTGTGTTACTAATGGTCTTCTTTGAGACTGTGGTCCAAGCTCTTTTCAGGTCATTGACTAGGTCCTGCCATGTAGTTCTGCGCTGATCCCTCACCTTCCTCATGATCATTCAAATCAATTCAGTTTATTTATATAGCGCCAATTCACAACACATGTCGTCTCAAGGCACTTACCAGGTACATACATTCCAATTAATGCTAACCATTGAACAGTGCAGTCAGATTCAGTTATTTATTTAAATTGGATAAAAAGTTTTTCTATCTAAAGAAACCCAGCAAATTGCATCGAGATAGAGACTTGTAGCAGTCACTCCTCCTGGATGAGCATGTAGCGACAGTGATAGTCACTGGCGTTGACTTTGAAGCAATCCCTCATACTGAGCATGCAAGTAGCGACAATGGAGAGGAAAAACTCCCTTTTAACAGGAAGAAACCTTCAGCAGAACCAGGCTCAGTGTGAGCGGCCATCTGCCACGGCCGACTGGGGGTTTGAGAGAACAGAGCAGAGACACAAAGAGAACAAAGAAGCACTGATCCAGGAGTACTTTCTGTGGGAAGGAAAAGTAAATGTTAATGTATGTAGCTCCTTTAGTATTTTATCTAGAAAGAAGGAACAGATAAACTCTGAGCCAGTTTTCAAGGTTAGAGTCTGAAAGAGAACACATATAATTAGTTACAGTAAAAGCTCAGTCAGTAGCTATGTCTAGGAGAGAGAGCAAATAATACAAAATTGAAGAGTAGTGTGAGAAAGTAGCGAAGAGGGTGAAAGTGGTCATTATGTCCTCCAGCAGCCTAAGCCTATAGCAGCATAACTACAGAGATAGCTCAGGATAACCTAAGCAACTCTAACTATAAGCTTTATCAAAAAAGAAAAGTTTTAAGCCTAGCTTCAAAAGTAGACAGGGTGTCTGCCTCCCGGACTAAAACTGGGAGCTGGTTCCACAGGAGAGGAGCCTGATAAGGATCTGCCTCCCATTCTACTTCTAGAGACTCTAGGAACCAACAGAAACCGCAGTCGAGAAAAGTGCTTTTTGGGAAATTTGGAACAATCACATCTCTGATGTTATGGGATAATCTTTAAGTGCTTTAATATAGTGAGGGGTTTTTAAATTATATTCTGGTTTTAAAGAGACCCTGAAGGAAGCAAAAATTAGGAAAAAATATGTCTCTTTCATCAAATCTTGCTGCAGCATTTTGAACAGGTAAAGGGCTTTAAAACCTTTTTGGGGGACATCCTGATAGTAAAAAAATTACAATTGTCCCCTTTAACAACAAATGCATGCACTAGTTTTTCAGCTCACTCCTGGATGGATATTTCTAATTTTGGCAATTAAAAGTATTCTTTGTGCCCCACGAGGTGAGACTTGCTGGAGCCCAAAGGGGAGTTTTGACCGTCTCTGAACATTTTCTATTTTCTATAATTGCCCCAACATTGTTCCCTTTCTCACCAAGCTGCTTGGTATTTCCTGTACCCACCCCAGCCTATGCGGTCTATTTTTTTACCCCTGATGTCCTTAAACAGCTGTCAATGTTGGACAGGGTGTTTTTTTACGAAACGGTTCAAACAGTGCAGTTTACAGGTAATGAGGGGAATAGGAAAGAAAAAAACGAAAGAAAAAAAAAAACAGGCCTGTGAGAACCGGAATTCAAACTGGTTGTTAGGTGATCAAATTCTTATGGCATGCAATAAAATGCAAATTAATTACTTAAAATGGGAAATGGGATTTTTTTTAATTTTTGTTTTAGATTCCGTCGCACACAGTTGAAGAGTACCTGTCATAAAAATTAAAGACTTCTACATACTTTGCAAGTGGTAAAAAACTGCAAAACTGGCAGCGTATCAAATACTTGTTCTCCCCACTGTATACCCCATTGCATGTCAATCTATTATGGAGTTATAGACTATTGGGGCCTACAGCACCCCTTATGATTGGAAATGAATAAAACTGCATATTGGCACAACAGTTAATTCCCTATCAGTCCCTAATTTTGTATGGAAATCATGAAATATGGTAGAGATATAGTCAATAAACTTCTGTGCTATTTTGTGATTAAAAGAAGTTTGTCCGCTCGTATTTTTGATAATTTTCAAATATTTGAGAATGTTTTAATAACATTTTGCACCGCCAACTCTGTAGATAGTATGTACAGAGTTTTATCTTGGTTGACCCTAAAACGTAGGAGGAGTTATCAAAAATAGATTTTGTCTTTGCCGCGAAAAAGCAAAATATGTAGTTAGGAGGAAGTGGGCGTAGCCAATGGCAAAGTGATGCAGAATCATTGAACAACCTGATATTGACCCTTTTTTGGGGGGACTTACGGGTTTTGGGAAATTCAATTCAAATTTAACTAGTTTTTTTATATGGTCAATTCCAACACATGTTGTCTAAGGCCTTCACAAAAACAGGTTTCATACATTCCAATTAATCCTAGTCATTTAACAGTGCAGTCAGATTCAGTTATTTATTCAAGTTATAAGCCAAAACGCATTATCATACGCATTAGCACCCCCTAGTTATGAGGGGTCTGAATTTTAGTATCTGAGTAGCGGTCTTGATTTTCACAGGGGCTTTCATTTTTTTTCCCAAATTTTTTTCAAAAACTTTTTTAAAAATTTTTCATCTCATATAAAAGTGCTGAGTTTAATCAGCAATTAGCATTTACATTAATTAACATTGTGCTTGGATGATTATGCCCCAATTACACTTAGCATTGATTAATTTGGCACAGTGTATCAATCTTAAGCAGCATAAAACATAAACACAAAGTAATTTACCTTCCTTATGCTTGTCATAGTCGTTCTGGTGGGCCAAACTGCATAAAACCCCTTTTTGGACAAAAAAACCATACGAACAAAACAATACATAACCAGGAAGAGTCGGTTTTCCTAAACAATTTGTCCACACAGTTCTGTGCAGGATTAAGAAAACATAGAAGTGACAAAGACGGTAGGGAAATAAAACCAAAATGCGCGGGCAAATGTGTAAAACCCGGTGCAACTTAAAGGTTTTTATAAAAATATTTATCAAAATTTATAATTAAAACAAAAATTCGAAAAAAAAATTCTTAACCAAAAATCATTACTTACAAATAAAAAATCAGTCATGCCCTTGGTTTGTTTATGGGCCCCAAACCCTTTTTTTTTTTTTTTTTTTTAAAAAAAAAAAAAAAAAAAAATTTTTTTTTTTTTTTTTTTTTTTAAAAAAAAAAAATTAAAAAAAAAATTTTTTTTTTTTTTTTTTTTTTTTTTTAAAAAGGGAAAAAAAAAAAGAGTTTATGTAAAAAGTGGGGAAAATGAGTTTCACAATGTTTCCCAAAACACCTTAATATTTTTTTAAAAGTTTTATTAAGAAACAGGAAGCAGGATCTGGACACACACGTCAAGGGGGATCCGGAGCTCTAAGCAGGAGAGGATTAGGTTATTTGGCGGGATTGACCCATGGAGCAGAATTAAACTTTGAAAGAAGCCACTAATTTTTTCAGTTTTTTTTACACTTTGTTCCGGAATGAACTCCTGAATGACGTGGACAGCCTAGGATTGGAGTCCGCCCGATATTTTCCCTGTGTTTGGGGGGGGAGTTTACTCCGGGGAAAATTTGGAGGTTCGGGGAAAATCCGTGGTACAGGCGGAGGTCATACACAAAAGATCAGAAAGAGGAACCGGTTTTGGAGGAACAGACTTAACTCCGTGGTCGGGGAGAGCGGGCGAAGGTCGAGATCCGTGAGTCAGATGACTGAAAAAAATCCGAGGAGGGCGAAGACAGAAGACGTGAATCAAAAACCGGAGTATTGGACAGGCTTGCCCCCCGGGACACGTGGAACGTAAGGGTGAATCTTCATGGAGTTGGGGGAGTCTTAAAAACTTGGGAAGGGCCCACCGGGTTAACCACTTTAGCGAGGGGAAAGGGGGGACAGATGAACCGAGGGGGCCAGTTTTCTGCAGTCTACCCGCAGGGGAAGACCCTTGGTGGACAGCCAAACCTTTTGCCCCTCCTGGTAGTTGGGTCCCCGGGATCCTGTGACGGTTGGCTGCTCGCGAGTAGACTCCCTGAGGACTTAAAGGGAAATTTGGGGCAAGGGCCCTGGTCCAGACTCTACGGCACCTCTGGGGCGGTTTGGGTATGCAAAATTGGGACTATGGCAGCCTTATTTTTGGGCGGCAAACACTGGTGGGGGGAACCCCATACCATACCAAAAATCCATAGCATGTTCAACATATGGGGAAGGGGGTGTTCTGCCCATTTCGTGCCATCCTCTCACACAGGCTGCGCAGAGGGGTCTCCATCTCCTGGTTAGCCCGCTCCGTCTGACCATCAGTCTGGGGGTGGAAAACCCTGAAGACAGACTCATTTCAATGCCCCGGGGTTTTTTTCCCAAATTCGTCCAAAACTTGGGAGATGAACTGAGGGTCACGGTCGGATGCAATGTTTTTAGGAACCCCATGAAGCCTGAACACCTCTTGTAACCCAAGATGTTGCTTTTCTTTCACTAAGGGTGTCTTCTCCAAGGCTACTAAGGTAACCATCTTAAAAAATCTGTCTACTATGGTAAGAACGACAGACTTCCCCCCAGACTTTGGCAGACCAGTGACGAAGTCCATAGCAATTGGGGACCCGGGGCTGTGAAGGTATGGGGGGGCGGCCCTCAAAAGACCCGCTGGCGGTCCGGCAAGGGGGTTTGGGGCCAGGGAGCTTTTGGGTTTGGGGACCAACAAACTCTCTAACGCCCCTTGGGGGGTTGCAAGGGAAACCCCCACCAAAAACCTGAGACCTAACTATTTTTTGGGGTCTTTTCCCTATGCCCGGATGACAAAACGGGGAGACGCGTGGCAAAAGGTGAGTACCTTTTAGATACTAGATGATCAGGTAACAAAGAGTCCGGTCAACCGGGCATTCACTTGGTGGGGATTTTTTCTGGGGGGGCCTCTCTGACCTCCCTCTCGACCTGCGTGACGGCTAGACGAACCTTTTCTGGAAGGATGAATCCATCAAAAAAAAAAAAAAAAAAAAAAAACCTAGACTGTTCCTTCCCCGAAGATCCGGGAGAGAGAGTTCGCTTGACATTTTTGGGCCCCGGGTCTGTGGGACAGGGAAAAATTAAAAACGCCCAAAAAACAAAAGCCCCCCCTGGCCTGACGAGGATTGAGCCTCTCTTCGCTGACCGTAGGTACCCCCAAGTTCTTGGGTCGGTCAGGACGATAAAAGGATGATTGGCCCCTTCCCAACCAATGCCACCACTCCTCTAGAGCCATCTTAACTGCTGAGGAGCTTGCGCGGTCTCCTACATCATATTTTGTTCCGCTGGGGGGAAGAGGGGAGACTTGGGAATAAAGGGCACATTGGGGAACCTTTAATCGCTAGCACGTTGACTGAGTACGGCGCCCAAACCCAGTATCAGAAGCATCAACTTCTACGATGAACTGTTTACTAGTGTCGGGGAAACCTTAAAATGGGGTGCGGGGGGTTATAAGGTCTTTGGTTCAAAAGGAAAGGGATTAGCCCCCTCTTTCCTTTTAAAGGGGGGTTTTTAAGGGAGTAAGGGGCATAAGGGGAAAGGGGCAGACACAGAACTATATTTTACGAATAAACCTTCTGTAAAAGTTAGCGAAACCCAAAGGAAAAGTTGAAGCGGCTTACGTGACTGAGGAGTGGGCCAATTCAATACTGGGGATATTTTTGGGGGAGTCCATTGAATTTTCGGGGAGTGATGTTAAAAAAACCTAGGAAGGTGGTATTGGGTGGTATGAAACCCTCACCTTCTCTGCTTTTCATACAGGTTTTTCTGGAGAAGGGGGGCGGAGTAGGATGGTGTGAAATGTTTTGAGGGGGCCAAGTTTTAAAAAAAAAATGGAAGTCATCAAGGGGTAAACAAATGGGGTAATGTTGATGAAATTCTCTAAGAACATCATTGACTAGGGGCCTGGAAAGACTGGGGGGGCATTGGTCAGACCACGGGGCATCACTTGGTACTCGTAGTGACCGGAAGGGGTATTTAAGGTGGCCCTTTCCCAATTCTCCCCCTCCTTGATTCTTACCAAGTGGTAGGCATTACGGAGGCCCCAGTTTTGGTAAGATCTTAGTTTCCCTGAATAAGATCAATGCTGAGGTCAATTGGCAAAGATTTTTTTTTTTAATCGTAATGTCTTTTAAAAACCACGATAATCGATACAGGGACAAAGGGGCCCATCTTTCTTCCCCACAAAAAAAAAGCCTGCTCCTGGGGGGAGAGAAGGATGGACGGATGATACCTGCATTATGGACCAGAATTATATTTGTGCTGGGCCTCATTCTCAGGTTGTGACAAAGGATATAGACGGCCTCTTGGAGGTGTATGCGGTGGTAGAGAGGTGGCCCTGGATTTACAAAAACTTTTTCAAGGTCATGGTAAAAGTAGGGAACATGAGACAGATCGGGAGAAACCCCCTTTTTAAATTTTTTTGTAGTTATTTGGCATTTAGCTGATTGCAGACAACTCGTCAGGCATTTGGATCAGCCCCCCCGAAGTTTGCTGCTCCCCCAATCGATGTGGAGGGTTGTGTTTACGTAGCCCAAGTGGAACCTAAAAACTATGGGCACATCTGGTGAATTTTATGGTCAGAAACCTCAAGGACTCCACATGGTTTCCCAGTAGGCACAAACGAAACCCCCGGGTTTTTTTAAACAGGACTGGTTAAGGGCATGACCATCTGGGCCCAACACACTTGCGGGGCTTAACTGTAGGATGCATCTGTATGCCCAGAGAAACAGCAAAGTTATGATCAATAAAACTCTGGTGTCAGCGCCAGAGTCCATAAAAGTTTTTAACTAGAAACTCCTTACCATTAACTTGAAGGTTTTGGCGCTGACACGAGGTGGGCTCTCCTTGGGTGAAGCTGCTGCTCTTAGCCTGTGGCCCCTTTCTGCCGGAAGGTTTGGCCTTTAGGGGGCGGGGAAAAAACTTGGTGACCTGAAGCTCCACAATAAAAAAAAGGGGGAGACCCCCTTTCTCCTCCTCAGCCCCTCCTTTGCGACAACCTGGATCTTCCGATTTTGCATTGGGGTTTCCCCCGGGGGCATAGGGCTTGAAGGATAAGTACCAAGTACCGGACCCGGAGACTGTTTCCTGGAAGGAAGACGAGGGGACAAGGTAGTAGTGTTCTGTCTCACCTCTCTTCGACGTTCGTGTAACCCAAATCGATCCTGGTTTTGCTAGATCCTCTAGCTCTCTGAGAGATGATGGGGGGCTCGGGTTTGCCATTTTTTTCCTTAATATCCTCACTCAGTGCTTGCCAAAAAATCTTGGGAATGCCTCCTCATTCCACTTGCTATCTGCTGCCAGGGTGTGGGGAAATCAATAATCAGGTTTTTTGACTCTACGGTTGCCTTTGGGTTTAGTTTCAGAAGTCCTCGGGTTGCCCCTTTCTGTGGGAGGAGAGGACTAAAACTCACATCAGTTCATGAGCAAAATCCACGTATTCATAACAAAATAGAGAGTCTCTTTTGCCACTCAGCCGTACCCGATAACTTAGCTCGGCCAGATAGCAGAGACACAACATAGGCTACCTTGGAACGTTCAGAAAAAAAAGCTGATGGCTGTATTTTTTTAAAAAAAATTTTTACATTGTGTTAAGAAGGGCGCACTGACTGGCGTCTCTATTAAAATGCCTCAGGGGGGTGAGTCCCGGGCCCCTCTGGAAGCCATTACCGCTGATTGTGATGACTTGGGCAATCCAGAAGATGGCGTCAGAGGAAAAACTCCTGAAAATCAAGGCTTGGGGGAGGAATTGCAAACTGGTTCTGGGGTTTAGACTTAGAAAGCTCAAAACGGTTCCTGTTAGTATTCCCGGTGTCAGCGTTAAAATACTTTTTGGGCCAGATTTAATGTAATGAGTGGGAAATGAGTTTCACAATGTTGCCAAAAAACCTGAATAGTTTTAAAAATTTTATTTAAAAAACAGGAAGCAGGATCTGGACACACACGTCAAGGGGATCCGGAGCTCTAAGCAGGAGAGGATTAGGTTTAGTGGCTGGATTAAACCATGGAGGAGAATTAACTTTGAAAGAAGCCACTAAACTTTTTTAGGAGATCACTTGTTCCGGAATGAACTCCTGAATGAAAAAGGACAGCCTAGGATGGAGTCCGACGATACTTCCTGGTTTACGGAGTTTACTCGGAGAGACTTGGAGGTTCGGGGAAAAAACCGTGGTAAAAGGCGGAGGTCATACACAAAGATCAGAAAGAGGAACCCCAGGTTAGGGGGAACAGACTTTAAACTCGTGGTCGGGGGGGAGGCAGGCGAAGGTCGAGATCCCCCGTGAGTCAGATGACCTGAACCAAATCCGAGGGGGGCGAAGACAGAAGACGTGAATCCAAAATCCAGAAGGGGGGGGAAAACCGTGAGGCTGAGGACTGAGCAAGTCCCCCAGGGGGTGAGGCCCGGGACGTGAGAACAAAAACCCAAAAGCAGGATCGTAACGAGGCAGGCAAGGGAAAAGGGCATGAAACTTTGGACAACTACTTGGCAAAAAAACCATTCATAAATCTGGCACTGAAGCTGTGGGATAGGGGACCTTAATTCTGAAGAGAACAGGTGAGTGGCATGATGCTGATTAACGTTTTCTGTGACAGGCGGGGAGAAACAATGAGGAGATGAAAAACTGTGACATGACTTGACTGAGGCAGGGATCAGACATGATTCATGACAAATTATCCTAAATAATTGACAATTATTAACCAAAACCACTAAATGTCACTGTTTATTCAATGCTTCACCGAAGGTGGGGGAACTTTGACCTTATTTTGACAGATAAATCATTCTTGCACAAAATAAACACAAACGCTTCTTTTATATATATGTGAAAATTTATTGAAGCCATATAGCCCTGATATTCTACTATTCTGGTCCGAAAACCTTCACCGAACTAACAAGCACTATTCTACACAAAGGGGACAAAAATGACTACCTGACAATGATAATAGAAAATGTGTGTGCATGAGTGTCTATGAAGATCATACCAGCAGTTTTATGTACAAAACGTGCAATTTGGGTTAACTTGGAAAGAAAGGTCCACCTGGTGTGCTGATTGCCCCAAATGAACAAATGGTCACTCTGAGGTGGGAAATCAGTGGAAAAACTCCAGTAATAAAACTGGGACAAAGGAGTGGTCAGGCCACGAGGCCCAGACCGCAGCTGCTTTGAATGGAAAAACTTTAAAAGTCTAACTTCTAAAACACACGCACCTTGCTGCGCGATTCAGCACAATTGCACAGCAAATCAAAACAGCTCAGCATAAAACACTTCAATCAGTATTGGATGCAAAAACTTGATACATTGGATTAACTACTGGTGATTCTAAATCACCTTAACTATGCCTCATCCTGCCCAGACCTCTAAATGCATCTATCCAATTTAATATAAAAAGAACAAGATTACTTTGACGTTGATTTCTTCTTTCCACTGGTTGAGGATCGGTCAGGTCTGAAGAAAAACGAAGGGATCGAGTCTATGATCAACTCAAAAAAAAATAAAAAACAGTAAACTTCTCATTCGTCCAAAACGGGGAAAATATGAAGAACTGTTTAGTTAAAAATAGGGTTAAACACTGAAATATAGGGCCAAGTGTATCATCGGTAGAGGGTGAGCATTAAGCATTGTTTATTTTATTGTTTAAAATATGCAAAATATGTCAAACAATAAAGCAGAAAGCCTATCAAAATTACTAGAAATACTTTTGTTTTTTTTATCCATAGCAGTGCCTGCTTTTCACCTATACACTTTGGAAACAAGTAAAACTGTTCAAGATCATATAATGCTGACAGAGCTTTATGCTGTTATTAGCACAATTCAATGGGGCTTTCTATTATAAACATTAGCTGCGACTCCAACGGCTTTTCTGCAACCCATTTCTGATCAGTTTGAAAGTTTGGCAAAAGCTAGCTTCTATTAACTTACTCACCAATAAGCAAGACAAACTCTTGTCCGTTCTGACAGTGAAAATAAAACCATTAGCTGCGCTTTTTACTTTAAACACTGATCTTCTCGTCTGCTATGCATACCCCTTTTCCACCAATGTGATTTGGTGGTGATTTCGAACCGGTGATGTGTTTCCACCAAATAAAAGAGGTTTCAAAGCACAAAGTCTAGTTCAACTTGGGCACCGCAGAATACTTGGTTCCTCTGCGTGGACCGTGACATCAACCGTGGGCGGGTCGATGCCGCAGACAACAGAAGCAGCAAGTACGGCGGTGAAGACAGAGAACGTACCTTATAAACATTATTTATGTCTGTAAAAACACACTAAACATGCAATGTACAGGGGTTAGACAATGAAACTGAAACACCTGGTTTTAGACCACAATAATTTATTAGTATGGTGTAGGGCCTCCTTTTGCGCCAATACAGCGTCAATTCGTCTTGGGAATGCCATATACAAGTCCTGCACAGTGGTCAGAGGGATTTTAAGCCATTCTTCTTGCAGGATAGTGGCCAGGTCACTACGTGATAGTGGTGGAGGAAAACGTTTCCTGACTCGCTCCTCCAAAACACCTCAAAGTGGCTCAATAATATTTAGATCTGGTGACTGTGCAGGCCATGGGAGATGTTCAACTTCACTTTCATGTTCATCAAACCAATCTTTCACCAGTCTTGCTGTGTGTATTGGTGCATTGTCATCCTGATACACGGCACCGCCTTCAGGATACAATGTTTGAACCATTGGATGCATGTGGTCCTCAAGAATGGTTCGGTAGTCCTTGGCAGTGACGCGCCCATCTAGCACAAGTATTGGGCCAAGGGAATACCATGATATGGCAGCCCAAACCATCACTGATCCACCCCCATGCTTCACTCTGGGCATGCAACATTCTGGGTGGTACGCTTCTTTGGCTCTTCTCCACACCGTAACTCTCCCGGATGTGGGGAAAACAGTAAAGGTGGACTCATCAGAGAACAATACATGTTTCACATTGTCCACAGCCCAAGATTTGCACTCCTTGCACCATTGAAACCGACGTTTGGCATTGGCATGAGTGACCAAAGGTTTGGCTATAGCAGCCCGGCCGTGTATATTGACCCTGTGGAGCTCCCAACGGACAGTTCTGGTGGAAACAGGAGAGTTGAGGTGCACATTTAATTCTGCCGTGATTTGGACAGCCGTGGTTTTATGTTTTTTGGATACAATCCGGGTTAGCACCCGAACATCCCTTTCAGACAGCTTCCTCTTGCGTCCACAGTTAATCCTGTTGGATCTGGTTTGTCCTTCTTGGTGGTATGCTGACATTACCCTGGATATCGTGGCTCTTGATACATCACAAAGACTTGCTGTCTTGGTCACAGATGCGCCAGCAAGACGTGTACCAACAATTTGTCCTCTTTTGAACTCTGGTATGTCAACCATAATGTTGTGTGCATTTCAATATTTTGAGCAAAACTGTGCTCTTACCCTGCTAATTGAACCTTCACACACTGCTCCTACTGGTGCAATGTGCAATCAATGAAGACTGGCTACCAGGCTGGTCCAATTTAGCCATGAAACCTCCCACACTAAAATGACAGGTGTTTCAGTTTCATTGTCCAACCCCTGTAGTTTCTGTTTCACTCTGGGATGCTGAACATATGCAAATGAAAACATTGTACATACCATTGTGCTTGCACAGTGTCTCCGTCCCCTTTTCATAATAAGTTGTAGTTTTTGTATGTTCTCATTTTGCCTTTAAAGGAACAGTGCACACAGCTCAGGAAACTCCCGCTGTGTCACTATCTTTGGAAGATTTGGTGAGAATCCGATGAACCGCCTTAATGTAATAAACTTCTCAATATGAAAGCGCCCCCCATTGATGGACGATTGCCAATTACAGTATACATGCACATGATCGTATTTGTAATTTGGCTTATGAAGGAATTTTTGAAATTTCTTATGGTTTATGAGATATGGCCAATGAAAACGTATGTCTGGCTAGCATATGTATTGTTTGGTATATAAATTACGATACAGAAAACTGAAAAATCCGGCTGCATAACGTTTTTCAGTTTCCTCACAAGTGGGAGGTTGTAGAGAAGGAAGGCGGAAGGAAAAGAGCTGCAGGGCGGGTGAGCTCGAAGCTTTAAAGTAAACAGTTGAAAGCACAACAAAAGTAAAGCAATGACAATTCTGGATCATCTTTCTAACCTCAGTTTATCTCTGTTTTTTTTTTTTCTCTACCAGTGTCCTGTCCGGCAGAGTAGTGCTCAGAACTGTTGATTGAGTGCCCAGAAAAAGCCCAACAGATTTACTTTCACAAGTGGAGCATTACAGCTAACACTTTAAAGGTCTGTTTGATATTTATAAAAGAAACTTTATTAGAAACTGCTCCGGGATTATTTCAGTTACGGACACGGAGACAGAAATGAAAAGGAAAAAAATAAGAAGCACGAAAGGGAGAGAGGTGGAGCAAAAAGGAAAAGGGGAGAGAAGGAGAAAAGAAAGAAGGATGAAGAGATTACAAGACAACACCATGCTTGCTTCTACACCTGCAGAAACACATAATATGACCCCAGTCCCCAACGACCCCCATCCTCATCCGGAGAGGGGGCCGTGTACTAAAGAGGGGTCTACAAACTAGCCCGCTAATCAGAGCCACCACAGGATGAAATAGTCCCAACCCCCCAATGAATTCCGATCCTAACCCCATGAGCCCCCCCACCCCCCAATGAACCCCAACATTTTTTTTCCCACAGGGCCACCCCAAACCAGGACACAGATTTCAAACACATGCCCCCGAACCCAAACGCCATCAATCCCCTCCCCGCAGTACAGGGGCACACCCCCACAGGTGAGCTTCATCCCCGAAAAGATGATGAAGCCACACCCACACAGCGCAAGCTCCATACACAGCCCTGCTCCAAGCACCCCCGCCGCATCCTGCCCCCACCACACAGCGCTCTGTGACAGCAAGGCAAGGGCCCCCCTCAACACCACCCCAGCCACCACCACAGGGCAGACACCATCAAGCACCACACCCACAATGGAACCCCCCACCAAGATGGGATAAACTCACCCGGCAAGAGGGCCCCGGCCATCGGCAAGCATATCTTTAGGCTAGAGCACAGTGTGTTAAAGTAGCTGAAGATACATCTGCACTTTTGAACACAAAAATGAGTATTCTGCAAGGCTCTGTAGTTGACCCTTTATGGCCTTGCCTTCCTTGGCACAGTGAGAGGTATCAATGCGACCCTGTGAAAGCTCCCCTTTAACCTATAGGAAAAATAGGCATCAGTAGGCTCAGCATACAAGCAAAGACTCCTTTGTGGAGTCAATCAGTCAAAAAGCGTGCATTCGGAACTTTACAAGTTTCAATAGCTTGTTTGTTAACATGTTTTGTTAACAAAAAAACAAAATGAACCTTAAAATTATAAATTCACCTAACAAGGAGAACGGTGAGAATCAAAGTGGCACTTTAATTAATTCTTGCAAGAATTGAATACAGACAGTGGGCAGAGTCAAACCAGTGTATCAGTCTGCCCGCCCCCGCTGCACACAGACCTTTTATAGCTCTTCACAGGCTGAGAATGTAGTTCACAATACAGAGGAGACAGGGAGATAAAACAGTCCTTGAGCATCAGATATCTAAAAGAGGTCAGCATGATGTGAAGCCCCGTAGAGAAGAGAGGTATCTTCTCTTGGGTAAACAGTCATATCAGAGGAAGGCCCTGCATTCTAGGTGTGTCATGCTGAGCTGGCAAGAGTAGACCTAGTCTGAACTGGACATTTCATGGACAACAACTGGTTTAGGACACACATAGTAAAACAGATACTAAACAGGATGACCTATTTGAATTTTTCCACTATCAGTTAGCATGCACAAAATAGGATTGAAAACTAAAAACTAAAAAATAATCAGATTGCACTGTTTATAATGGGCACACAATCAATCAATCTGATCATGATGTTTGTTTATATTCACATGGCTTTATTCAGAGTAGATGAGATTAGATGCACAGAGTTTTCAAATTTCCCTAAAAAAAACACAGAAGGGAAAACATTAGAACTTATACTTTACTTCACTACTGCATAAAAGGGAAAAAACAGCTATGAGCCTATTAATAAAGGTTATTCCTAACAACCACCCTGATGAGGTGTCATTTAAAGGCACCTCACTAATTTAGATCAGTGAACCCCCTAGGCACTGGGTAGTGGACCACCTGCAACTGGGTACCCACCCCCCGAAACAATCATTCAACCCTGTATGTGTGTGTTAAACCTATATATGACCAGGGAATCTCCTTCCAGCTGTCACATGGTTCCTCCCCCCCTAGGAGGAACGCCATCTCTCCGGTAGACCCCTGGTTGTGTCTAAACCTAGTGGAGACAAGGTACGCCCAATTGTAGGTAATTATCAACTGCTATTATTATCATCATTAAAGCAGGCCACATAGTGGCTTAATCAAATGGATCTTAGCCAAAAATATTTCATCATTATCAAAAACAATGTACCTGTTTAGCACAATTAGAAATCTTTTCACTTTAAAGCAGTCTCCATTTATTACTTAACACATGTCCTAAAAATCAACCTATGGAGAGGTGAACACATAACCAAAAATAACCTGTGAGGTCCTATTAATACTTTCATTCATGACATGTATTTAACTGATTTCGTTTAATCAATCTGTCATTAACTTCATCTGATTATCTGTACAGCATTCATACCATTAAATGAAATATTCTGATTCCTTTAATATCAACATTATTCATTAAGTCACAGAATTCACTGTAAAGGATATCAGGTCAGACGACGGGCCCCCTTTTCCCTTATGGGTTATCCTCTGTCAATCCAGTGAGCCTGATCACGGCCCCCTCTTTCTTACACCCTTGATTTGAGGGGCCCGACCACTTAACCATCGGCATCTGACAGGCGGTTGTCACTCTCAGTCCCCCTGAGTCCATGGTTGTAGTTATTCCCCTAAGGATGAGAGCCTAAAGGGTGTCATCCTCTTGTATCAGTTTATCTTTGACTATGTGTTGCATCTTATGTGAAATCAACAGTTATGTTGTGTAAGCGTGTAGCAGTGAGCGGTGCGGCAGATGAGCAACAAGGGCAGATATATTTAATTAAGGCAGCAAAGAGATAATTAGAAAAGGCTCCAGAATCATACATTCATAACAATCCCCTGTATAGGTGGGAAAAACCCACCTCACATCAATCAATGTGTCTGGTGCATATGGACCTAAGCTAGAATATGGGAGGCAGTTCCTTCCGTCCGTCACGTAACTCCGGCCCCCCAAACGGAGTGTAATCTCTCTGGTAACAGCCTGCAGCCCTCAGTGTGTGCACCCCCTCTGTTTCCCATAAAACAGACACATGCTGATGTGTGTCTGAAATTTAAATGATTAAAACCCTATATTGTAGACCCTGAATCATAAACCCTGTTCAATTATCCATTGCAGTCGTCTGGTCCTCCTCCTCCTCTTAGCACAGTATCATCATTTCTCCAGCACTTTGGTTTGGTTCCATGAGATCCACATCATCACTTGTGCTTAAATATTCAGCCTTGAGTTTGCCACATGCAGGGTAGAGTTACAATCTTTATCAGAGCTCTCAGCAGAGACAGGCTTCTGCTGTTTGCACAAGTGTTATCTTTGTTTTCAGGCAGCTGCATGTCTTTGTCAAGTCTAATGCTGCAGTCATTTCACAGAGCTGAGGAGAGAATTTAACTTCTCTCAAAAGAGGAAAAATCAAAAATGCACACAATCTGGGTCAAATATGGAATTATTTCCCTGTAAAATGAATCTTTCTGCATGTGCTTTTCAACAGGGCCTCATCATTATGGCTATGTTAGTTAAAAGGCTGCTCTTGCTGTTCTTTTTTTCTTTTTTTTTCAGTCTAGCCCACACATTTTTTGGAGTAGACTGGTTGTTTCTGAGTTTTAACAGAAGCAGGGGGGGCCACCTGTTTTAAAAAACTTTTTTTTGCCTGTTATTTATGAATCGCATCCCATGGCTGCTGTTGACAGAAGGAGGAAAATGTTTTACCTAAAAAATCCCATGAATTTCAAAACTTTCCCACAACCTTCATGTATTTGCACCGCTTTTTTAAACCCAAACTGGTTTTTGTGGTTTCAGCTGGATTTATTTCACTGTTTGCTTTTTTCCAGCAGTGCCCAAAAGGCGCTGGGGATAAAGGCTTTTATTTCATTCAGCCCCCTCAGTTTCTCACGGGCCGCCCCATGACTTGCTTTTTATTCAAACTCAGTTCGGGCCCAACCGGACTAGGGAAAGCTATGTTCCGAGCTCCCGTTCCAATTAAAGCTCTCAAATTGGCTTCCAAAGACCCCAAAACACATTCCTCCACCTGAGGATGGTTCACGTGCAGTCCTTGTTATCACCGCTATTTCCAATTACCACTTCCCCTCAACCCACTGATCCCTTTCACACAGTACAAGTTATGTAAAACTTTAATCATCATTTACAATACTACTGTTTCCGGGGCCCCCTGAAAAAAGGTGGGATTTATTTTGTATAATTCGTAGAAAGTTTCCCGGGAGTGTAAAGAAAATTGATCATCTTCTCACCTTTAAACCCAAAAATCATATATTATTGTAACCCAGTTAGTTGCAAATTTATTGTCTTTTAAAATTTTGCCAAAGTTAGATTTTTTTTCAAACCTTAATTTTCCTAACTTTTTGAATCACCCTCAAACAAAGTTTCGCACATTTACCTGAAGGTTCCATGTTTTGGACACCTATTTTCAGCACTTGATAATTTATTATATCTACCAAAATTAAACCCTTTTAGGGTCCTTCCCCCCGTACCTCTCCCCCCAATTAAAAAAAAGAAATTTTTGCATATTCTCTCCCCTTTAATTAAAACCATTATTTAGTTATTCTTTCCCTTTTTAAAATTTGTCACAATAAACAGTCCTTTTTTCCCCAAATTATCCATTTCCATTTATCCATCCTAGATTATTATTTCTTTTTTTTTCTCTGAAGTCTAAATTTTTTTTTAAAAAACATTTGAGAAAAACATTGAAAAGAAATTTAGAAAAACATTTAAAGCCCCAAAACACATGCCCTTCGGCCCCCCCTTTTAAAAGAAGTTTGCTGCCAATCTTTTATTATCAAATTTTTAAACCAAACCCTATGGCAAATGACAGGTTCTTTTTGGTTCTGTGTCACCCCCAAACGAAAATTTTAGTCCAATTCCCCTCAGAGAATTCAAAAGAAATTTTTTTCCCCCTCTGAAACTAAAACCCAAAAATTTTTCCCTTGGAGCATCTGAACCATATCGTAAACACCGCCTTGAGAAAAAAATAAAAAAAAAAACCCGGTGCACTCAAAAACGTTCTCATTGTCCGAAAAAAACTATAAAATAAAAACCCAAAAAAAAAATGATTTCACAGAACCAAAAACACCCCATTTGATTCATGAAATTTTCACTCATGTGGCCCAATCATTCATCATTCATACCTTTGGGCCTTCATGCATTTCCCGTCTCCTCTTTTCAACCACACTTTTCAACCCCAAAAACCCAAACTTTGGATTCCTATTGTTCCCCGAAACCCCCGAATCTCGTTTCTTTTAATAATTGTCAATGGACCCCTCTGTAGGCGGTCCCCCCCACCTTTTTATGCCTTTTTCACCTAGGAAAAAAAAACAGTTTTGGGGGTTTTCACCACATCATCAGGCAATATTGGGACATCTTCATCAACCTTTACAAAAAATTTTTGAGTATTTTGCCGGCAATGCCTGAAAATAACAGTTTTTATCATACAGTCACCCCGTACAAATAAATTAACACAAAAGAAATCACAAAATTGGGGAGTGAAATCACAAATTTTTTTTTTTTCACCTTTTTCATTTTAAACACTAATCAATTTTTTTACATTGGGTTTTTTCTTTTATTATAAACAAGAAACAAAAAAAACCAAAAAATTGCCGTCTTGCTGTGTCCAGCTTATTAAGGAGTAAAAGAAAAAAAAAGCAAATATTTGTTATAAACGAATCTTTTTTTCAAAAGCAAAGTATAGCCTCCTTCGTAGCCCCTGGTGGTCGACACAAAAACTTGGATACAGGCCCCTTTTCACCCTTTTACAGCATCGTGTATTGAAAATTTTTATAAATTAAATTTTGTACTTTCTGCCTACCACTATAAAACCCATTCATGCATAAATAATAAATGTGCATCTAAACATTATTTTAAGTTTTCAGTCCCCTTTCCTTCATTTTCTTATCCATCCTTCTATTCCCTTACCTCGTTATTTTTTATTTTTTTATCCCTGCAATGCCCCTCTTATTCCGCGTCCTGAGTGCCTTTTGCTGGAAAACTCTTATATAAATAACTTGACTTACATAAAATCGGTATGTACAATTCGCCTGGGGATTTTTTTGCTTTTAATTTCCCTCATTAAAACAATATCATTTAATGCAACTACTACTTTTGGGGAAAACCAAGTTTTAAAATTTGGACATTAATTTTAAAACCTGAGAGGCATGGTAATTTTTTCTGTTCAAATTATATAAATTAACACTTTTTTTCCCCCTGCTGTAATCCCTTTAAAAATGAAAGTTTTTCCATTTAATCCCGCAAATTTAATTGTTTAAATTTTTTAAAAAAAACTCTGTGGATCAGATAAAATCAACTAACTGGTCGATTAAAACTTAATTTAAAATTTTTTTGGGAGCCTGTTGCCCTTAAAAATTTCACTTACTTTTTGAAATGTTTTTTCCCTTCAGCTCTTAAAAAAGTTTTTCCACAACTGTGCTTTTCCAATCTAGACCACCTGATTTGGAGGCCCGGCTTTTCCCGCTGTTGAAAACCGCAGATAGCCGAGGCCCCCTTTGCCAGCGGGGCCACCGAGGGGAGCTCCCCGTGCAGTCCTCCGGCAGAGCCCGCGCAGCCCCGGGTCTCCCGGCCGGCTAGTTTGCTGCCAAATCTTTTATTATCAAATTATTCAACCAGAACCCTATGGCAGAATGACAGGTTCTATTTGGTTCTGTTGTCATCCCAAAGAGAATTTAGATCCAATTCCACCTCAAGAGAATTCATAAGAAATTTAAGTTTTCACCCTCTGAAACTAAAACCCAGAAAATTGTTCCAACTTGCGAGCATCTGAACACATATAGGGAACACCGACCTTAGAGAAAAACAAATGAAAAACAAAACTGGTGCACTCTAAAACGTTCATTAGTTGTCCGAACACAACTATGAATCAAAACCCAAAACAAATAATGAGCTCACAGAAACTAAAACATACCATTTGATCCATGAACCTTTCACTCATGTGGCCCACATCATTCATCATTCATACCTTGGGCCTTCATTCATTCCTGTCACACTCTTCTCAACCACACGTTTTCAACCCTCAAACACAATCTTTGGATTCTATTGTTCCTGAACCCCAGAGATCTCATGTTCTAATTAATAATGTGTCATGGACCCATTTGTCAGGCTGGTCCCAGCCACCTTTTCAGGCCTTCTTCACCTAGGAGAAAAATAAATGTTTAGGGTTATCACTCACATCATCAGGCAATATAGTGGGACGACTCTTCATCAACCTTTCCAGAGAAATTATGAGTATTGTGACCGGCAATGCCTGAAAAAAAACAGTTTGATCATACAGTCATCCCAGTACAACAAATTAACACGAACAAGAAATCACAAACTTGGGTAGTGAAATCAGCATTTTTCTTTCTTTCACCTTCTTCATTTCACAACACATAATCATATTTGTACATTGTTATTTTTTCATTATTATTATTATATACAAAGAAGACAAAAATAAACATTATTGCAGTCTTGCTGTGTACCAGCTTATTAAGGAGTAAAAGAAGATAAAAAGCAAATAGATTAGTTATAAACAGAATCATTTTGTTCAGAAAAAGGAAAGTATAGCCTACCTTTGTAGCACCTGGTGGTCTGACACAAAAACTATGGATACTTGGCCTCTTGTCACCCTTTTTACAGCATCAAGTAGTGAAAGTTGAAAAATTAATTTGTACTTCTGCCTACCACAATAAACCTATTCATGCATAAATAATAACTGTGACATCTAAACATTATTAGTTAAGTTTTCAGTCCAACTTTCCTTTCATTTTCTTATCCATCCTTCTATTCTTACCTCTGTTATTTGATTTTGTATCACTGCAATGCCCCTCGTTATGCACAGCGTCCTGAGTGCCTTGTTGCTGAAAAGCTCTTATATAAATAAACTTGACTTGACATAAATCGGTATGTACAATTCGCCTGGCATTTTATTGCTTTTAATTCCATCAATTAAATCAACTGTATCATTTAATGCAACTACTACTTTTGGTGAAAACCAAGTTTTAATATAGGACATTAATTTTAATCTTGTCAGAAGGCAATGGTAGATTTATTCTGTTCAAATTATATAAAGTTAACAGCATTTTTTCCTCCTGCTGTAAGTCTTAAATGAGTGAAAGTTTTTCCAAGTTTAATCACTGCAATTATTGTTGTAAAGTTTTCAAAAAATCATCCTTGGAGTCAGATAAAATCTGAGTCTAACTGGTCGAGCTAAAATCCTAAATTTAATATTGTTTGAAAGCCTGTTGCCTTAAAATTGTCACATTATCTTTCTGAGAATGTTTTTTTTTCCTTCCAGCTCGTAAAAGAGTTTTTCCACAACTGCTGCTGCCAATCTAGAACACGCTGATGTTATTTATTTATGGTCATGCCACAGAAACTAATCTTCATCCCCTCAAACTTTGAAATACTGCGTATTTAGAAATACTTAATCCAATTTAATTCACAATATGGCCTGAGAAATACTGATCAGTTATCTTTTGTGTGTTTTACACCAAGAGTAAGGAAAAATTAGACGTTTTGTATTTCAGTTTAAAGTTTCATCAGCTTGAATACTTTGCCTCATTCACTTACTGTATCACTGTTATTCATATTTACTTTATTGTAAAACATCTTTCTCTTGCTTTCAGTAAGAATAAAGGTTCATTTATTCTGGACTTAATCCTCACAGAGATGTGAACTCTGAACTCTGTATGTGTGGTCTTACTTTGTGTCTTGATGTTAAGTGTCATGCAGTTGCTATGCTGGTGGTTGTGATTTTTGTGTTGTGTGTGACTATGTGGTTGTGAGTGTGTGTGTGTTTGTGGGTCCTTGAGAATGTTGTGGGTATTTCTGTGTGATTTTTTTCATATTTGTTTTTTATTCTTTTTTTTTGTTTTATCTTCTGTTCTGCAAGGACCCTGTCAAAAATGAGATGGTGCATCTCAAGGGGTTACCCTTGAAATAATCAGTTGTCAGTGCTGCCAATTATACCTTTTATTTCTTTCCATACATAATCGATTGGTCTCTTTCAAAATGTGTGAAGGACATTGTGCAAGGTTTGGCCCTGAAAAGGGTCAGAGTATTGTGTATTTCATTAAACGGCTCTGAATGTTGTATTCTAATCTAGCTTTAATCTATCTATATTTTCTAATGCAGTAAGTCCTTATTATATTTAAGAATGGGGTCACATTAGATATTCTAATAATGTGAAGTGCTAATTTCATTAGTTCTAGTGCTTATTTTAATCTTTCCATACCTCGATGGTCTCTTTCTGTGTAGTGTAGGCATCAAAAAGGGTCAGAGTATTGTGTTCTGTGAATGTAAGTATTAAATCTGAACCATAGATTTTTTTAAAATCTGGTTCAATTACATTTAACTGTAACTGAGTCCTGTGGAAAAAAAACTCACTCCTCATCTGTTTAGAAGGCTTAATGAAATTGATGAACACACAAAAATGAAGGGCATGTTATGTCTTATACTCTTAGTTTGTCTTGCCCAGTTTTATAAACACACCGTACAGTTTCCTTTTTAATTATACTTTGTATTTATTTCAAGTAAATAAAGTTTGTTTCATTTAGTCCAGTCCAGTAATTCTGTTAAGGTGCATTTCATCTTGTGTTAAATTTGAGTCTAATTTAATCATTCTGACTGGAAAAAGTCAAACCATCTATTAAAATCATGTTTTGAGGGGAGAGATTGTCCTTTTCTGGCACTTCCTTTCGTGTTATCATAAAGAACTGACATTATATTATTATGGTACTGCTGGATCAGACCTGCTCTTGCAATCTCTAATTGTTATTGTGATACCTTATTTAATAAATAACACTGAGCGTCAGACAGTTTAAAATGTTTTTACCTTTCAAGCAGGCGGTCCGGTCAGGACTGCTTTTCCAGACCTAAAAACTCAAAATTTCAATTAGTTTCATATCAGAAAACAATTTAAATCAAATGTATCCTGCCACATATCCCCTAATTTTTACATAACATGAAACAGACATTCATTTCACAAAAACAGACAGACAAAATGGACGAACATTGGCCACATAAAGTTTGATTACCCTGTAAATACAGCATTTTTAGAGTGGAACCACTTTGTGTCACTTAATGGTAAAAATTATTTCTTACCCTTTTCTGGTGAGTCGACAATTATTTCCGGGACTCAAACAAGCTCCATCAAACTGTTGTTTTAACTTGTTAAAGCGTCTTTGTGGTTGAAATATATTTCTCCTCCCTGTCTCCAAGCATTGCTCCCACAGAACAAGCAGGGAGCTCATTTTCTAGTGATGTCTCAGTCATTCTCTCACCTCACACACACTTTCACACACTCTGGCCAACCAGGCGGTACAGCACCGTTTCCTGGTCCAAATGAGAGCTTATTTTGTTATCTCTCAGACACCAGAGTTTATTCACAATAGAGTTTATTCGGTGAGCTAGGGTCTGTTAGCTTAGCTTGTTAGCTTAGCATGTAGCAGTCAAGGTCCGTCAGTCTAATGTGTCCCCTCAGTCTGCTCACCGTTATGACTCACACACATCCACACTGGCCAATTGATGTTACACTTTTATATTTATACAGCTGTTTACTCAAAATAATAAAAAGGAGCGGGCGGCTTTTAAACCTTTTTCTTTAACAAGGTTAGAGAGGCCTTTCAAACTCGTATCACTCCCCCCGGCAGTATTTTTGACCGTTCTTATGGAATAGTCAGGACCCAACAACCTTACCCGGGTATGCCCATCTATATCCTTGCGTGTTTACTTTCAAAGAAGTGGGCGGCTTTGAGATCTTTTAAGAAGATCAGGGAGGCCTTCTAAACCCAATACACTTCCCCTCGGTAGTATCTTTTGACCCTCCTTATGGGATGGTCAGGACCTGACAAACCTCTAACCCGAGTATTAGCGTGCCTTATTCAAGGAGGTGGCTTTTATATTGTGTGCGAGGGAAACCGATCTTCCCTTGCATACAATAAAGGAACTCGAAACCTGCTCCCCTAGATTTTAGCTATCTTTCAGAAGAGTTTACAGTTCTTCCCGGGCTGACACCGTTAAAATCACACCGCTTATCCTCACGCCTTACGGTTTCACACATACGTAACAATTATTCTGAACCATTTCTCTGCCTCCAAGATTTACAAAAACAGTTCACTCAGAACTAACAACACAGCCAAAGTGTTTTTACAGGAAAAACACTGGAGATTTTTAATAGGATCTCCTTATCTGTTGCGGCCGCAGCAGTGATGTGTTGTCCTTCCGTGGCAACCCTATCCTATTCAAAAGTGGTTTTCGCTTCCGGGGCGCGGGCGGAATCACCAATTTGTTCCGAGGCTACCGCCCCCTGCTGGCGGTCAGACACCTCGGAGCTCCTCCGGTACTTGTTCCCCATGAAGCGATCACACAGTCTATCTAAAGACTCTTAAAGGAACGACTCTCAACCAGTTTCTAACTTTTAGCTCTTTTTATTCTAAGTTAAGGCAGAGGAATGATTACAGAGATCAGCGCTGAGGCTCCCGTCTCGGACCGTCGCCGTCTGTTAGAGCATGACGAAGAGCCCCGATAGAAGGTCACATACAGTTTTATATCTGGCAATCCAATGCAATGGATGTGCTCTCCCTCAGTGATTATCAGTAGACTATGTGTCACCATTGTGGTGTCTATCTGTTAGATTGTGTAGTAGCGGGTGTCCATACTTAATCTAAGTGTGCTGTAGCTTTCTAAACCAGTAATATCAGCTGCTCCACTATCTACCCCAGTGCCCCAGCTTCAGGTCATTTATGACAATCCTTGGGTCATCTGTCCTTGTACTGTATGTCTATGAGCATTCTTATCCTATTGTAACAGAAGGGAAACATTAGAACTTATACTTTACTTCACTACTGCATAAAAGGGAAAAAACAGCTATGAGCCTATTAATAAAGGTTATTCCTAACATTTACATGACATATGTATTTCTTCCCTTGCAGCTTAACCAGTGGCCTCAGTCCATCTCAGCCAGATTCCAGTACAGCATCTACCCCATCTCCTTCTCTGTGGGCGACGCTGAGGAATGGAAGAAGCTCTTCAAGCCTTGTGCTGCTCAGAGACTCTTCCTCCCTGTAAGACCGCAGAGCATACAGTATCTTACCTTAGCAAGCAAGCAAGTTTTTCTTCTTTAGACAAAGTTCATTCTAGGTATAGTTCATGGCTACAATTAATTACATGCATGACTTCACACATTTTTCTGCAGCACACACTTAAAGAAAACATCCGTCTCGAGAGACAGAAACCAATGATTTCATTAAGTGAATCTTGTGCTCTGTTATTGATTTTTCTTTTCAGACCAATGTCAATTGAAATAGCAGCCAGCTTTCTGACAATAAAAGGGACATAATGCTGGTGCAACAGATCCATTGTGTTTTCCTCTCACTGTCATGCAATCAGTGACCATTCAATATTTACAATGTAAAGGGGCTCTTCCAGAACACCTGATTACACCTTCTCTGATATTCTTCTTTGTTTAAATCTTAGTCATCTTTTTTGATTTGGCAGCTTGACAGATTCACTTTGAGATATCTTTTTATTAAAACCTGGTTTGTCTGGTCCAAAGGGTGGATCCGCCATGGAAAAACTGCTGACTTGTACAACAAGGATAATGTTTTTAGCAAATCAGATATGATGCGAAATTCCCTTATTTAACTGAAATGTACATTAACTAAAATACATTTCTATGTTTTTATCATTTATTTAACCAGAAAGTCATTTGAGAATGTTTGAGAATCTTTTTTAAATGGACCCCTGGTGAAAAAGGCACACCATCACAAGGTACATGCTAAAGTTTGGCATTAACCTCAACATACATAAGCAAAGTACAAGTCAGAGTCAGCATAATACAGGTACAAGTTCAAGCTTAAAAATACCTGTTGCAGGGGGTGCAGGGGTAAAGCGCACAACCCATGTACAGAGGATACATTCGAGTCCCAGCCCGGTGACCTTTGCTTCATGTCTTTCCCTCTCTCTCTCCACCCCATTTCCTGTCGGTCAACTTACAAAACAAAGGCCACTGGTGCCACAAAATTAAACTTTAAAAATTAAAAAAAAAAAATAAATACCTGTTGCACTCTTCAGTTACAGAAGTCTTTGGTGTACTCTGAAGATTATTCCATGGCCAAGGTACAAAATAAGACTAGTGCAGTCCTTTGGTTAAACAAGGAACATGACACCAGATTATAAAGTACACAATGATGAATTTCATACAACACATTTATTATAAAACTTAAAGAACAGTGTGGAGAAGTAGAGAGGAAGAAGCAAGCATACAAATGATTTAACTGTAGTCAAGAAGATTTATAAATGTAACCTAAACAATGTTTTTCCAGAGTACTAAATTGAGACTGTCCTTGTTGGATTATGCGGTAAAAATAGTCTAACCATTAGCTTTTCTACTAATGGGTAATATACAAGGCTCACATATTTATAGAATGATACTTTCTCAATAAGGCCGTCCCTGTAGGGTAGATTAGGTAGAAACATTAGTTGTAACATGTTTGTTTTATTCACATTAATAACCAATTGTAGGCCATACATTGATGCCTGCATTGGTTGAAATTCTGTTTAATTTTCATTAAGCTGCACCTAAGGCTCATTATAAAAATATTAATAACACAGGGCCTATGATTGGGTCTCGGGAGACTCCTTTTATAATTCGTAGAAAACAGAATATATAACCACCTTCAACAACACACTGTGTCTATCTGATTGATCAACAAACAGGGGAGGGTGGAGGCTTTTTATGGATGCATTGATCATGTTATTAGTCACCAACAAAGCTCCTGTTATGATAATATGATCCAACCCTAAGACAGACCTATTTTCACTTAACATTTTATTGTCAACCAAGCACTGCTTCATTTCAGTCTTTATTCCAAACTCTAGATTCTTGACATTATAAAGTCTGGATTTAGCACAATAATCTAAACTGCATTCTATATTTTAACTATTTAACGTTATAACTATTGATATTTAGTTTTCCAGAGCAAGTACACAAAAACATGGAATCAAATAAATGAAAAATACACATACTCGTCTGCAGGGAAAAGTGTGTTTTTAGAAAACCTTGATGGGTTGTTGCAGCTGGTTGATTAACAGGAAACATGGCTCCAACAAGAGTGCTGGTAGTGGAAACTGGGGTAGGTGGGGGGTGGGCTTCCATAACAAGGCTCCATCCTGCAAAATCACTGTGTCAGCTACTTAAATAAAACAACTGGAACCTGTTTCAAAATTATATAAAAGTAGGGATCCCTTATTATTTGTAAGATAATTAGTATTTGAAATATTGTAAATGCAAAATAGTGTGTTGTTGAGAAGAATACCTCAAAGTCCTTTATGTTTTATCACAACACTGTATGGCTCAGGAACTGGCCACCATTCTGCAGCTCCATACCTCTATGGTTCCACCACAGTGCTTCACTCTCGCATAATGTTGTTTTTTTTCCACAGTAAAAATGTCTTTGGTCAATAAAAAGTATGCATAAAATTACTGCAGCCAAAGAGCTGATACAGGATCTCTTCCAATCCAGTGTCAGAAACGAGATTTATAAGAAAGCCTATTTAGGATTATTAAAATATATTTAAACACTGTGAGTCTTTTCTAGGAGATGTGCTTAAATTTGCCCCACTGTTTGCACGATAACATGCTACTACTGTAATAAAACATTCCATATTAAAAACCCACCTAAAAATGATATGCTAAATTCAATCAAGCTATGTATTTAAAAAACGTAACTTTCTAACAGGGCAATTTACATTGCTGTGAAAGTATATTTGCACCCTTACAAATTTGATGTGTTATTGCTTCTTTTTGTCACACTCAGATGTTTTTAGATCATCAACCACATTTCAATATCAAAGATAAATATCCTGAATAAATACCTAAGGTTTTCAGATTATGATTTGATTTATTAAAGGAAAAGAAAATGTGAATTATTATCTCATCTCTTGAATTAATTGTGATTATCCTATTTTCTTAGATGGCTAAGTAGGCTTGAAAATCAGCTAAAAAGTCTCACAAGGCAATGCAAATACCCCGATCTAAAGAAGTTCATGAACAGTTGACAAAGTCATTGACATCAATCAGTATGGAAAGGGTTGCACAGCAGTCTTTCAGACTTTGGGACTCCATTGAACCACAGTGAGAGCCATTATTTATAAATGGAGAAAAACATGGAACAGTGGGGAACCTTCCCAGGAATCACTGGTCTAACTAAATTACTCCTAAGAGTGCGTCAGCAACTTATTCAGGAGGTTACAGAAGAACACAGAACATTATCTAAATCACTTCAGGCCTCCATTAAGGTTAAAGGTCATGATTCAGCAATAGGAAAGAGACTGGGCAAAAATTAGGGGTAGGCAATATGATATTAGATCGTGAAGAATGATAATGTGTTGCTGATTTATCAGAGCAGAGAGACAGTGGGATGGTCCAGGAGGCACATCTGCATGCTGTTGATGCTGTACCATATGAATATACTAATAAGCTTTTATATCAGCAACTGCGCCGGTGAGCAAGGTGTTTACACCAGTAAGGTAGAGGAAAATGACACCAGTGGGAACAAATTGTAACAAAGTGCCATGTTTAAGTAGTAGCTTGTCATTATTTTTATTTTATTTCATTTTTTTCCCAGACAAACCTATATAGTGCTTTGCAAAATAATTAATACCCCGTCACATTTAGGCTTTTTTTTTTTTTTATTCTGTCACATTCACAAACTTCCAGAAGTAAACTGCCTTGCGATGTATTAATACTAAATAGGTTCTTCACCTATGGTCACGTCACAGCTACAAAATTCAGTTTATTTGGATTCTGTGTGACGGAACAACACAGAATAATGGATATTTGTGAAGTGGAAGGAAAGTGATGCATGGCTTTTAAATTTTAGCTCAGTTAGATTGGACAGAGACAATCTTTCACCATCGATTTTCAAGTCCTCTCTCATACTCTCAGTTGGATTTGGGTCTGAACCTTTTTAAGACCCAGATGTGCTTTGATGCAGACCACATTCTGGCTGTATATTGAAGGTTGTTGTCCTGCTGGAAGGTGAGCCTCCGAATTCGGCCTCAGGTCTTCCAGCATTGTCCTCTATTTTTCCTGTCCTGGAGGAAGAATAGCATCCCCGCAGCATGATATTGCCGCCACAATTAGTCAACTCTATTTACTAATTAGGAGCTTTCTGAGGGCAACCTTTTAGATTTCGATTTGTAAAACAATGCATAGGTTTTTATCCACATCACAATTATGCACTACTTGTGCTGCTCTATCAAACACAATCTAAATAAATCACATTGAAGTTAATAATTTTTAATGAGAGAAGATGTGGAAAAGTTCAAGGGTTATGAATACTGGAAGGCACTTTAAATCTCCCTGTGGGTCATTAGCGTTATTCTGATGTTGAACTGAACTGTGCTCCCAGGTAATCCTGAAAGATGTGGACTCGTTGCTTTACGTGGACACTGATGTTCTGTTCCTGCGGCCCATGGATGATATCTGGATGTTCTTGAAGTCCTTCAATAGAACCCAGCTGGCAGCAATGGCTCCAGAGCACGAGGTGCCCAAGATCGGCTGGTACAGTCGCTTCGCCCGGCACCCTTTCTACGGAGTCACGGGGGTCAACTCTGGCGTAATGCTGATGAATCTAACGAAGATCCGCAGGACGCTGTTTAAGGTGAGCTCAGGATGCAGCCCTGTCATTCCACGCTGTGATAAATAGACTGAAGTGGCCTGTGATTTTTTTTTTTCTCGTTTGCATTCTGAAAGGGTTTGATTCTTTGAGCTCGAGTCAGAGGCTGAGTGCTCTGAGTGGCTGTGACTGAGGCTTTCCAGATTACCACGCGAACATCCACACACTTCTTGCCCCAGAGCTCAATTTAGCACATTTACTGGCAGCAGATTGCACTTCGAAAGTGGAATTAAATGTCTTCCTCCTTTGCTGATTTTCCGTCTTCTGTTTAAGGTCGAGTGTTGAGCTATTTTTGTTGATCTTGATCTTGCAGAGTAGCCTGATTCCTGGTGGTTTGTCATGGGAGGATCTTCTCCATCCACTTTACCAGAAGTACAAGAACCACATCACCTGGGGAGACCAGGACCTCCTCAATATTATCTTCCATTACAACCCAGGTGCAGTTTTTGTTTAACTGTTTTTATACCTTCTACTGTGGATATAGAAAACAAAGCATTTGAATTCTCTGAAATGATCCATATTAAAAGTGGGAAAGCATATCCCACTCTGTAGACACGCTGACTAATCCTGTAATGTTTTAAACCAGGTCGTTGTTGTGGCTGTTGCTCTAGGCGGAATTCCAGCTGCAGCTGCCAGATGTGGGCATTAAATGCTCAGATCCAGCGGCAGGACACTGGCTGCCAACACAACTGAGCCAAAAAAAGCTCAGTTCTGATGCCTCCAGAGGCATCTTTTAGGTTTTTCCATCAACATGAGTCCAGTCCTTTATTGTTTGCAGCTCTGAAATCTAGGGGAGCTTTTAGAGACCAAGAACTCTTTGTAGTTGAGTTTAAAAGGATCTGGCATTTAGGGTCGTTATTTTTGGTAGGCAAGTCCCAACCTCTGTTTGGGAAAGTAAACGCTAAGGTTTTAAATGAGACACAAGAACCGGATCTTTTTAGAAAACACTACAAGCATCTTTCTTCGTATGCTTGAGGTTGTAAACATCTGCATTCTTACAGCATCTGTAACTTATTGTTTGCCTGCTGTTGAGCTGATGTACTGGAGCAGCTGGGGGACATTTGCAAACTCTGGATTTTAAAGAGATATTTTTTTGGCACTAGTGGCCTTTATTTATTTATTTTTTTGACAGTAGGCAGACAGGAAAGAGGGGTAGAGAGAGGGGGAGACATTCGGCAAATGTCGCCGGGTCCGGGACTCAAACCCGGGACAGCCGCTTTGAGGACTGGGACTGTAGCCTCTGCATATGGTCGCGCGCCCCGAGGTTTGATGCTACAGTTATGTATTTGCTTTGATCATCCTTAGTATAAATTGCATATCAAAATTAAGGGAAAAAGAATATTAAAATGTCAGTTTCCTGTTATTCCACCTTAAATGTGAAACATAACCGGTACAATGCAGCTCAAAGTAAATAAACCTGTTTAGAGAAAACTCTACATTCTGCAAAAGCTGCAATCACCTAGTTGCACAAGAGTACACGCCTTTTAACGAATACTTTGTTGAAGCAACTTTTCATTAAGCATCCTGGCACATATTTGTTAAGGTATAAACTTTAACTAGGGCATTCTACGTTTTTATTTTTCTCTGGTGAAGCCGGATTTCAATGTATGCTGAGACTCACTAAGAATACATTGGGGCAAAACTGTAGTTTAATCAGGCCATTTTTGGAGTTGGTAAACAGGCCTTGGCTGTTTTTTGTTTTTGTTTTTTGGAAGAGAAAAACACTTGTAAACTACTCATCAATGCAAGCGCATAGAGCTCCCACAGTGTTAATGTGGACCTCCATGACCAGTTTCCCTGAGATCAATTTTGGTGAAATGCCTAATTATGTTTACAATGCAATATAATGCTTTGTACCGTTTTCCTGAATAAAATATTGATTCTTCATAGCTTGATTGTAGACTACAGCTTTATCTAAAAGGTGTTAAATGAACAAATGTCAGGAAAATAAGACGAGGACAGCTGAACGTTCTGTTAGGTTCATCGGATTATCTAGAATTATTTGCTTTTTAGGTGAACTGTACAGGAAACATGTCATATTAAAGGTGGAAATAGTTTTTAAATGATTTTTCACTAACTCTTTCTTTCCCTACAAAAACCAGGCTCTTTAACAGATGTCCAGTGTATGTTTTAACGCTGATGATGATTTGTGTTTGTATGTTCTTTTTTTGTTTCCCCCGTTGCAGAGAGTCTCCTTATCTTCCCCTGCCAGTGGAACTACAGACCTGACCACTGCATGTATGGGAGTAACTGTAAAAGGGCTGAGGAGGAGGGGGTGTCCATCCTCCACGGCAACCGTGGTGTTTATCATGACGACAAGCAGCCTGCATTTAAAGTAGTCTATGATGCAATACATGATGTAAGTTTTTGGGGACTGGGAATAAAAGTATAAGATTTAAATAGTGGAGAGGTCAAAGGTGCACGTTTTAAATTACTTTGAGCGTTAAAAGTATTAAAAGCTATCCACTCTTAAAAAGAACGTATTTACGGATCAAAGTAGTCACTTGAAATGAACAAGGTCACTTTAGAACAACTTTAACATTAGCTTTAATATGTATGTTAATATGTACACTTTGGAGCATTCCTGTGAATCAAATAATACTCAATCATTTATGTTTATTCAAAATGTTGTCAGTCAGTCATCTTGGTCTCCATGGTGTTCGATTGGTTAGGGGCCTGAAAAGGTCCTTGGAACAGCATATAATGTGTATCACTGTGATGATTCAGTTACTCCTTATATCCTCTTGGAGGACACGGCTCCCCTTCTGAAAAGAAATCCTCCTCGCATATTAAAAGCAGTCACTCGGAATAACTTGACATTGATTTCTGGTGACCTTTCTCCCTCAGGGGACATTGTAGCAAAATGCCACCCATACCATTCAATATGCTGTTTGCACATAAAAAAAACTTTAATTTATGAGGGATATTTCCAAGCAAATGTTTATGATGTCTTTAATCTTTAAAATAGAATTGATAATAACAGATTCAGTGCCTTGCTAAAGTATTCATATCCCTTCAACTTCCTAGTATTTTGTCATGATACAACCAGAGTTTACTATGTTTTACTAGGATTTTTTGTAAAAACCAGCGCAAAGTTGAGGATAATTGTGTTGTGGAAGGAAATGGATAGATGGTTCTCAGAATGCCTTACAAATAATGCAGAAAGTCTGGTGTTGCGTTTTAGTTACTCCGCCTATATTGTAGCTCTGACTGGATGTTTACAGGATTCCCCTACATACAGCTCCATCCATCATCCCATGAACTCCGACCAGCTTCCTTGTCCCTGCTGAGGACAAGCTCCTGATATAATGGACACGATGATCATCTTTTTTACTAAGCAAATACTTAACCCTTTTTTTTTTGGTAAACATCCTTGCTTTTACCTTGAAGTTCCAGCTAGATAGAAAAACATTTCATGTTGGACTGCTCCTCTAAGCTCATAAAGAGAGCTCATTCAAAAAGAGGCTCAGGCTGTCGACTGTGTGATGTTAATTCTCTCGAGCTCACATTAAACAATCTGGGTCACTTTTTAATTTTAGACGCCGTTTTGACTGGCAGTGAAGTCAGCTCCCTCTGCTCAGCTGAGATAAGCCTCTTAAAGACGAGCCGGGACGTAATTTATGATTAATACACAAACCCCGCCTCACCCCTGCTGACAGGATTTGTAAATGCCGTTTACAGAGTGTGATGGATTCCTTTAGAAAAAAAAAAGATTACATTGGACACTGATGCATGGGGGGGGGGTATGTCTCTGTCTCTGCAGTTCGCCTTCGAGGACAACATGTTCCAGTCGCTCTTCTATCCCATCCAGAGCAAGTTCCTGGACACGGTCAACACTCTGTGCGGTCGGATTCCCCAGGTCTTCCTCAAGCAAATAGAAAAGACAATGAGGAAGGTGTTTGAGGAGAAAGTGGTGCACCATGTCAGATCAAGATAAATGACTGAGGAGGAGAACTGGAGTTCCTGTGGATTATGAGTGGCGCCGGGACATTTTGGATCAAACTGGAGGCTCTGCATTGGTAGTGCTGGACGCTTTTGGACATCCTGGAATGAGCATTTTTACAAGACGATAGACTATGATGATTTGGTGGAATGAACTGACAATGCCTTGCAAAAGTATTTACACCTATAAACTTTTTTTACATTTTGCCACATTACAACCATAATCTTTAAGGTGTTGAATTGGGATGGACCAGCACAAAGTAGCGCATAATAGTGAAGTGACCCTAGTCGGTACTTTGTACAACTAACTTTTTGCCCATTCTTTACAACGTAGTGCAAGCTCTGTCACAGTGGAAAGTGAACAGAAATTTTCAAGTCTCACCACTGATTCTCAATTGGATTTAGGTGTGAACTTTTACTGGGCCATTTAAACTAATGCATACACTTTGATTCAAACCATTCCACTGTAGCTCTGGCTGGATGTTTAGGTCAAAGTTTAGGCCAAAGTCTGCAACCTTTATTTCAAACAGCCGATTGTGTCCTTTTCTCCTCTAGAATTTTACATGCTTGGAGCCACAAACTTACCTTTTGAAATGGTATATTGAATTTTTCTAACCAAGAATCTGGCAAGTCACATTTGGTAAAAATGAGTAAAAGAGAAAATGTATAAAGGAACAAGTATCTTTATATATAATGCTTTCATTAGTAACACAGCTATAATTCCTGATAATTTTGTTGAAGAATATAAAGAATGTATGAAATAGTTCAGGTAGTGTGAATATTTATGCAAGGCACTACGTGTATACAAAGAAATGGAATGCTGATCACTGATGCAACAGAATATTTTTGCTTTTTTTCATCGTACAGTTCTGCAGTTAAGATAACACATGGCGCAAAAACAAGAATGTATGACTTATTCTGTCCTTGGTAAAAAAAAAAA
Organism: Crenichthys baileyi; assembly: GCA_036173005.1. Taxonomy (NCBI): domain Eukaryota; kingdom Metazoa; phylum Chordata; class Actinopteri; order Cyprinodontiformes; family Goodeidae; genus Crenichthys; species Crenichthys baileyi. Next base: position 43,524 of record JAHHUM010002512.1, read on the forward strand.
AATGAAGGTAGCACCTGATCACTAGTGGCAAACAATATTTTTAGGTATATGTTTTTCCCTTTTGCATTGTACAAATGGATATTTCTTTTTTTTTTTCAGGCAAATTCAATACTAAAAAAAGTGGTTCCAGAAAACGCCTCTCCTGAACGACTAAAAATATGAATGTTTTAGCAGCAATTTGAAATGTTAGCCTGTGGGAATGAGAAGAATCCAAAGGTTTTATGTCTTATCTGTCTTATCAGTATTGAATACAGCACAACAAATGAAATATTCTTTTTCATGTGGAATACAGATTTTTAAGATGCACTTTGTGATGTTAGGACAGGCTGTGTTGTCTTTTTTATAAATGTTTTTAAGTGAATGTTCATATTTTAAGCACTTTTGCTTGACTAAGTCAAACCAAATGTGCAAGGATTTTTTAATGGTGATTTAGTATGGTTGATAATGTGCCATCTAAATATTATTGTGTGTGATGTTTACTATCAGAAGATACTGAGTGAAGTGTGTGTGTGTTTGAAAGAGTATCTCAGCATGAGTGTCTGTTGTGTGTTAGTGTTTTTTTATGTGTTTTAATGGTGTAATTGTATCACATATCTCAACTTGGAAACTTAAAATGACAGTACAGTCTACATGTTTCTAAATAAAACAATACAATGTTTTGAAGCTACTTCAGCTTAATTTTTACATACACTTTATGCATTCAAGCCAAATGCCTTCAATGGAACAAATGTGGTCAGGAGATACAATAAATACTATATTGTTAAAAAATATTTCTCTCATTCCCTTTCACAATGTATGCTGTTAGAGCTCAACGATTAAGTAAAAGAATTTACTCCTTTGGATTGATTTTTATTTAATTTTTCAGACTTATGAGTAAAGATATCAGATTAAATGATGACATAATGTAGGTTATCATTTTCTGCAGGCTTCTGGAATGGCTCTGATTTATGAATGATCTATTTAAAATGAGGGCTATTCCAGACAAATTAAGTAAACTACAATTTCTGGTGGAAGGTACCTGGTCACAGTTATGCCAAAAGCTTGTTGAGGGTTACAGAAACTGCATGGCTGACATGTAACTTGCTAAGGGACATTAAACCAAATAATATTTGGGTTATATATGTTTGATATTAATTAACTATTGTGATAATTAAATCCGTGATGCGTTATCTTTTTACCGGAAGTCTATGGGAATGGTGAAATGTAAAAAGGGGGACAAACTGAGATACTGCAGCATTGCTCTTTTATCCAGTAGCAGATTTAGAATCTTGAATTACTAAGTTTTATATTTTTTGGGTTGTTTCTAGTGAAGGCTTACACAAGTAAAGACAATCCATATCTATTATACTGCAGATACGGGATAGGTTCGCTCAGATGTACCACTGTAAATGTTTTGTCCTTCCTGCTATACAACACACACACATATCCAAGATATATATACTTCATATATACATATACATATATATATATATACATAGTATAATATCATCATAATACATATATATACATATATAAATACATATATACTATACTATATACATCTATAATCTATTAATATACATATACTATAGATCATATATATATAGCATATATATATATATATATATACTTCAATATATATATACGACATATATATATGATATGATACCTATCATATATCTAATTATATATATATTATACATATATCATACTATAAATATACATATACATATAAAACTATACAGATATATCACTTACTTACATTACCATATATACATATACATATATATATATACATATCAGTTATATACATAATATATACAATATACTACATATACCATATATACATATATATATAGACACACATCATATATATACTCTATATATATCATATATATACTATATATATATATATGGGCATAAAAAGATGGGTATAGAGGCTAGAGTAGGTCTACTCCCACAGCTGGTTGTGTCAGCTGCTGAACAGCCAGTGACCTCACGGCGCCATATTAAAATGCTCCCTCCTCACTGCCCGTGAGATTGTAGCTTAGCAGCAGCAGCTAGCCACCACTCTGCCTTTTACATCCCCAAGCCTGACAAGAGGGCAACGACGTGATGGAAACGGACTCGCTTGAAGAGGCGCTCAGAGGTCACACAATCTTACTTCGCTTGCTTCGTGTTGATTAAGAACGCCTCGTAAACAAGTGTTTTCGAAATTGTTGTATTTGTGAAAGAAAACATGGATTGAAGCACAAGCTAGTGTCGTTAGCTTGCTGGCAGTTTAGCTTTAGCCAGTGCTAACAGAAGTGCTTGTACGGAAACGGTTAGCCGTGTGTTGACGGTATTCGCTAGTACAATACGCGAACATGTTAAAAATTTTTATTTACCTGTAAATTTGAACGCAAATACATTTTCCATTATTTTAGGTCATTTGCTTAGTCTGACTTTTAGGCCAGTGCCTTCGGGTTTTGTGTACGACCGTTTACCGGTTGCCTTGTTCAGGCTAATGTAGCATTCCAAGCAATTGGGTTAATTTGTGCTAGTTTTAGCTAGAAAGCGCTCTGAACTAGATTGAGTATGTAGATGAGCCAGGTGACTCAAATATTCCGACTGCCTGAGTGGAACAGGTGCCGCCGATCAGCTGCTAACTGACGTTATAAATGGTTAAAGTAGATGATAACTGCAGGAAGTTAAATATCCAGTTTCAGTGGCAGAGTTATCATAATTGTGCATTGTGCTTGGGTAAATCAAAACTCTTCTGTGCTAGCCTCATGTTTACAGATGTTGACACTACGATCTCCTCTTTGTCCCATTACAGATTTTGATAAGAAAGCAAAGAAGGAGCCATCCCCCCTTTTGGAACAGTTTCTATGCCATGTTGCCAAGACTGGACAGACCATGTAAGTGAAACCCTGGCTTTTTTATTTAAATTGAAGGGGGGCATGTGGTTGGCTAATTCCCAGCTCTGAGCACACCAACAAATGTATGCCAGGCTTTATCTGACATTATAAGACATGTGTCGGATGTATGATGTGTTCTGTTTGTACTCAGAAGGCAAACATTTTGTTTTGCAACAAGGATCAGAGGTTTCAGTTTTTTTTCTTGTATTATTTATTCGACTTGTACATCACTGGTGGGTGACAAACTTATAGTTTTGTGCCAGAGAAGACTGGAAGTGGTGGGAACAAATGTAAATGATGGAAGAAACAAGCATTGCAAACACCAATGAATGGAGCTAGCTATAGTTCTGTCTGCTACACAGTAACCTCAGAACCGGTACACACGGGCTGACATGTGTAACATCCAATAAATATAGCATGTTGCATGTCCGCTGGGCTCTGTGGTCACTTCAGGGCCCACGCTTGTCCTTACTGGAGTCTGATGGCAGTCACATGAAAAATAATATTAATAATGTAAACCTGGCAAAAAAAAAGAAAAAAAGGTTGAATCTTAGCCAAATTTACAAGTGAGTTTGCAGTCCTGCAGTGTGAATGTAGCTTGAGACTCAAGTTACCATCTCTGTTAAGAATGGCTCTTGTAGTTAGATGACGTCCCATGGTCTGCTTATCTTCTTAAACCAGTGACACTCAGAACTGTACAGTCTCTATTAGGGAACATGTTCTTTTGTATTTTAACACAAAAAATGGAGAGAGTAATATTATCATCTTGCATAGATGTGTGTAGTGTACATTAAGCATAACGGGATGCTTAGGATGTGTAGAATTTATAATGGGTTATATACAGTGAAAAAAGGTTGGATAGTGTCTGGTTATTCTGGTTAAAGATCAGTGTAGAAGTAGTATGGGTATTTTACAGCAGCCTGTCTATAGGTGTAGATGTGACTATATAACAATGAATTTTTGGTATATATTTTTTAACGTGGAACGTATTTAGATACGTATTTAGACTGAAATGCTTGATGTATATACTGGATGTAAAAGGGGGCTAGGTTTTAAAGGGGACATATGCTTTTAAATCCTTCCTTTTCGCACTTAAACCCTCCAGTTGTGGTCTATATAAAGTGGAACTGCAATGTTTTGGTCTGAACTCCTTGTTATTGTAGCTCCACAGGCGCCTCTTTTACCCCTGTTCTGAGGAGCATCTGAGAGCAACTCGTTTTGGTGCTGTCTCTTTAAATGCTACTGGGCCACTTCATACCCCGCCCCCTCCAGGTCAAAGAGCACTCCGCTCAACCCCGTTCAGCCATTTTTGTAGTTTGATAGCAGAAATACAATTATCTAGTGGTGCAGAAAATTTCTATTTACAGATTGATTAAAAGATGTCAACAATGCAAGAGTTGTCCATCCAGCCTTACATGTTTGAGCCGGAGTCTGACCCAGAGTGAGAGCAGAATCAAGACGACAAACCCGCAGAACTGCATCGCAATGATGTGTTATTACTGTATTTACGCCCTCTCCATTCATGCGAAGTAACTACATTAAGCAGCTTAGCTTACACTTCGAAGAGGTTCCCGTGCTGGGGGACAGTGTATTGAATTGTGTGGGTTAATACACCCAACAACCAAACATTTAGACTTATCCACTTGCAGCTTCAGCATACTTGAGCTTGGACCTGAAAACTGCAGTGAGAAATAAAAATAGCGGATACGCGAAGTTGGTTAGCTGTCCTGCAGCAGTGACGCAACGATTCAAAAAACGGAATGGAGGAAACTGAACGGACTGAAAAATATGAGCCAAACAGAATATAAAGATAGCTACGAAGCACCTGGAGAGATTAAACTTAACTGCACTCCTGAAGACTCAAAGTACAAAACAAAAAATGTGGATTTTAAAAAGCACTGGCTTCTTCCTGCTCCTTTTTAAAGTAAATATCAAGGTTTTATTTTGTTTTTTTTTTATTTTATTTTTCATGTTTTGTTTGCATGTCCAAAATAAAGAATTCATCCATGGCAACTAGTAGTTAACAGGACAACAAATCGCACTGGCTTTCAGACTTGGAACCAGAATGTGCTCGGCTCCGGTTGGAGGTGGTTTTCAGGTCTAAGTTTTGATTTGAGTCAAAGGCATAAACAAATTTGAAACAGAAATCCTTTTAAAACAGGAAGACTTCAGGGGAGTGTAAAGATGCAGTTTATATCACTGACAGCAGCCCACCACACCAACAACAAAAGACAGATCTAAGTAGCTTATCCTGCTGCCTGTTTTACTGTTAGAACTACAGCTAGAAAATACATCAAATCACTCATTATTATATTGTCAGTGTTTGCAAAATTGCAATCGCAAAGGACTGCTTGGATTCAATATTTGGTTGGATATGATATTTTAAGTACCATGGATTTACACCCTGCATACTAATGGTATACTGGGCCAGTGGAATGGTTCTAACTGCCCTTGAGAAACGCTGTATGCATATTCTTTAGTGGCGGATTTGCTAAATCTTATTGAAAATGAAGTCAAACGCGTGGGTTAGTTGTATTGGATATCGTCATCACAATGTTGCGTGTTCCCTGATATTGCACAACCATAGTTAGAACAATAACGATAATATATCATTTGTTGTTGTGTCGAAGCTACTTTTTCTGATATAAAACACAGATCAAAACTTTAGTTGGCATATTTATACGGAACCTAATTTCTTTTCCTCCAGGGTGCCATGGTCACAATTCAAGAACTACTTCCTGTTTAAGTTGGAAAAAGTGATGGACGACTTCAGAGCCTCAGCACCCGAGCAAAGAGCTTCTGCCAATCCCAATGTGGAGTCGGTTCCATTTGAGGATATGAAGGAGAGAATCTTGAAGATCGTGAAGGGATACAATGGGTAGGTAAAGGAAACTTTGTCTGAGCAGCAGCGATAGCTGTGGGATGTATGGACAAGCCAGGTGAAGAGTGTACAGCTTGTAGAGACAAACGGACCTAGATTCTCTCATAAAATGTCAAATACTATCTGCCTTTCAGTTAACTTAATCTATTTTGTGCAAATTTATAACAAAGGTTTTCTTGAGGTACTTTCCAGCAGCAGTCCCCAGGCCTGGTTCTCAGTGCCGTCCTGCATGCTTTACATGTGCAGCTGCTCCAGCCCAACTGATTTAAATGATTATATTACCTCCTCAGCTTGCCACTGGGTCTGGTAATTCACCCAGTCATTTATGTCAAATGTGTGGCAGGCAGCAGGCAAACGCTTCTGGGAATGGATTAAACTGTATTCCACCCTCTAAATGCTCGGGGTAACGCATGTCTAAATTGCATGCTCCCCACTGATGACGTTTAACCATTTATTCAATGTTTTCGATGAAATCCCCATGACTGCAGTGCGTTTGTAATTCAAAATTCTGACCATGTTGCTGGAGGAAAAAGGGGCTGCGGTTCCTGGAGCACTTCACTTTGGGAGAAATTGCCAACGCCGATTGGTCAGTTGCTGATGAGCCTGTGGGGCTGATTGACAGGCAGCGTCATGCCAGTTGCAGACTTTAGTTCAATCCAGTTGTGCAGTCAGATTCAGTAACCGTTATAATTCAAATTTGGAAGAATCATGTCAGCATGTTATATTTGCAGCACATAACTGAATTACACATGTAGGGATTGGTGAAACTAAACTTCTATGGTCTTGGTATGTTTTTAACAATGAAGCTCTTAAACTGTGACGAGAAGCGTTTTGATTTGTATTATCTTCATGTTTACCCTTTTTTTTTTTTTATTAAAACCTCAGAAGCTTGTTTTGCCTACTGTTTGTGTCCTATTAGTGGAAGAATATGTTCAACCACTGCTGTTGTTTCTAGGAATCCTCTCAAATGAGCCCTTTTGCATCACAGCAATGCACTTCCTACATCTGAAGCTACCACGTGTGTTACAGCTATTAATTAGAGTCCCAGTTGCATACCATTTAGACAAGGAAAAGCAACTTTGGTGCAGAGGGTTTAGCAAGGTTTTCTGTTTGTCAGTCCTCTAATAAGTGCTCTGATTGGTATTGATTAAAGGCACACAAACTGGTAAACAAACTGGTTACACTTGGAAACAACACAATGGCTACTTCTTTCTTTGACTGCTGTCATTCTTGCTGCACATCAGCACAGTTTTCTCCCCAGAGATGTTTAGTGTTTAGAATATACCTGCAGGGAGTGTAATTCAGAGGTATAAACACTCACTCAAACATGACGTCGCAGAAGTTTGCTTATAGTTTTCCACTGACCAGCGTGGCTCTATGTTGAGGAATTAACCAGTTTCATTTCTAGTTAAAGGAAAAGGTTTAAATGTGTTAGAACATTATGAGACAAATATCTTGTCAAGAATGTGTTGCTGCTTTTAAAACATCACCGTGGCTGAGGAGAGGGAAAATGGTGCGAGCTAAAACTCAAAAATAAAAGCAGTCTTATATGTTGGTCCCAGTTAGAGCTGCATGATGTTAGGAAAACAGGACTTTGTAATATTATGAATTTTGTGCTGATTATATTAAAAAAATCCTATCACGATAATATTTTTCATATCGGTTGATATTGATGTTCCCTGGTACTATTAAGTGACATTTTCAAGATATCAGAAGGTTATTTTTGATTTAAAAAATTTATTTTAAAATGCTGAACATGTCATCGAACATTATTCAACTGTTTTGAATACATAAAATCAAAATCAGCGTTTTTGCCAAGTTTGTGACACAAACCAGGAATTTGACTCCGGTACACTTTGCTCTCAGTGAAGACTTCTTTTCTTTTTTTGTCAATATAAATGAAAATAAAATACCTATTTAAATGTACATATATGCACAATTGACTTTACAATAGAATATAATGTGAGATCAGTCCAAGTATGCAGGCTGTTGTTCTGGCTGTTCTGGAGCTCTGACTTTCAAGTGTTCATCAGAGCATCAGCCTGAGGGTACAAACTGTCTGTGGCGGCTGGTTTCAGCAGGCGGCGCTCTGTAGCGCTGACCTAAAGGTAGAAGCCTAAACAGTTTAAAAGAGGCACATTTTAAACTAAAATCTTATTTTGCAGTTCAATAAACTTCTGCATTTGTGATTTCTCTGTCGGTTTGATTTTTTTTTTTTTTTTTTTTATCATCATAAGGCATGAGAAAGCCGACTCTATGATCAGTTGTTGCCGGTGTAAAGGCGTTGTTTTCGGAGAGAGGAAAGGAGGCAGGGGCTTAGCAGTTGCTCCCGTCTGGGATTGTAATGGTTTATACTCTGCGTGCTCCAGTGTGGCACTGGTTCAGGTGGTAAAACAGACTGGTGGTATACCCCGACTTTGTCGGAACATGCGCTCGACGTAATTTGCAGTGCACGTACTTTGTTTTTTTTGGGGTTTTTTTTGTCAGACTTTAAGAAGCCAAAATAGCCGACTAAACTGCTCGGACCCTTCTTGTCAATGATGTTGTTCTTCCGTCTTTTCTTCTTTCGAGGCCCAATTTTTTTTTTTTTTTTTTTTTTTTTTTCCAGTGATGTCAGTCCCACCTGTTACCTGAAGTAAGAGACTGCAGCTGCACAAACCTTAGCTGTTGGCACATCTGGCTGCTAATGTTCTGTCTGCATCAACGTAACTTTGTGCTTCTGTATTCCAGCCACATGATTGGTCCGGCGCGGAGTAACTCTTGTTATCACTGGCTGTTCATATTGTCTGTCAAAACCTGGATGAACGCCTTCTATCAAAAAGTCTATCGACCATGTTTCATACCTCTATCGAGGAAAAGTTATTTCGCGATATATATATATATATATCTCTATCATTTTATTGCCCAGCCCTTAATCCACATTTCTCTGACTTCAAACTTTTCTGTGACTATGATGGTCCCCACCACTCTCTCCTGAAGCATTCTGGTCTTGGCCATGAAGATCTACACTCACTGGCCACTTTATTAGGTACACCTTGTTAGTACCGGGTTGGACCCCCTTTTGCCTTCAGAACTGCCTTAATCCTTCGTGGCATAGATTCAACAAGGTACTGGAAACATTCCTCAGAGAGTTTGGTCCATATTGACACAGATGCTGCAGATTTGTCGGCTGCACATCCATGATGCAAATATCCCGTTCCACCACATCCCAAAGGTGCTCTATTGGATTGAGATCTGGTGACTCTGGAGGCCATTTGAGTACAGTGAACTCATTGTCATGATCAAGAAAACAGTCTGAGATGATTCGTACTTTATGACATGGTGCGTTATCCTGCTGGAAGTAACCATCAGAAGATGGGTACACTGTGGTCATAAAGGGATGGACATGGTCAGCAACAATACACAGGTAGGCTGTGGCGTTGACACGATGCTCAAGTTTTTTAAGGGGCCCAAAGTGTGCCAAGAAAATATCCCCCACACCATTACACCACCACCTCCAGCCTGAACCGTTGATACAAGGCAGGATGGATCCATGCTTTCATGTTGTTGACACCAAATTCTGACCCAACCATCCGAATGTTGCAGCAGAAATCGAGACTCATCAGATCAGGCAACGTTTTCCCAATCTTCTATTGTCCAAGTTTCGTGAGCCTGTGTGAATTGTAGACCCAGTTTCCTGTTCTTAGCTGACAGGAGTGGCACCCGGTGTGGTCTTCTGCTGCTGTAGCCCATCCGCCTCAAGGTTCAACGCCTTGTGCGTTCAGAGAAGCTTTTCCGCATGCCTTGGTTATAATGAGTGGTTATTTGAGTTACTGTTGCCTCTATCAGCTAGAACCAGTCAGGCCATTCTCCTCTGACCTCTGGCATCAACAAGGCATTTGTGCCCACAGAACTGCTGCTCATTGGATATTTTCTCTTTTTCAGACCATTCTCTGTTAACCATAGAGATGGTAGTGCGTGAAAATCCCAGTAGATCAGCAGTTTCTGAGATACTCAGACCAGCCCGTCTGGCACCAACAACCATGCCACGTTCAAAGTCACTTAAATCACCTTTCTTCCCCATTCTGATGCTCCGTTTGAACTGCAGCAGATTGTCTTGACCATGTCTACATGCCTAAATGCATTGAGTTGCTGCCATATGATTGGCCAATTAGAAATTTGCGTTAACAAGCAAGGTGTACCTAATAAAGTGGCCGGTGAGTGTATATGAATTGTTTTGTAAAAAAAATAAAATAATAATAAATGTGAAAGTCGAACCACTGCATGGGACCTGAAATATAAAAGCTGCCCAAATACTGCATCAATACAAGCAGTCATTTGTAATTGCAGTACTAAACACGTCCATATTAAAATGACAATCCCCATTCAAGATGTCCAGTTCTAGTCACAGCCAAGTTTCTGTTTGATTCTTTCACATGTTCCAGTTATCTGGGAGCCTGGCCCTTTGTCAATCAGTAACACACCCATGCTCTCATTATATGAACACCCGCCACCTTAAAGGCCATAGAAACGAGTTGTGGAGTTCTGTTGCCCCCTGATGGCTTTCTTTGAAATATAAAATACCCTTTCAGATTTTTTTTAGCAATTTCTTCCCCCAGAAAGCACCATGTGAGGAGGATCTCTGCTTCATCACATGGAGCCTTTTCACGGGGGACGGGGGAGAACCAAGAGTTTAATGTTGTAACGATAAAGGCACCCTTTATCACAACCTGAAGCCAGTGCAGTGAGTGTTGCAGCTGGAGAACTTGAATGCAAGTATGATAGCAGATGTAGAGTCATTGTGATGTTTATGTGTTTATATGTCATGTTACCTTGCGATGTCATCTAATAAGGTCCACCTGTGTCTGGTAAAAATCATTGGTGAACGAATGTCATCATGTAGACCCAGACACACCAGGCAGGTCAGGGATAAATCATAAAATAATAATAATGCATCATCTGAAAATGTTGAGTTTATCACAATGAGAGATGGCAGTGGGAATCTTCAGGCATTTCATAATTCAATTCCAATTCAACTATGTGATTTATAAATCTTTTCTTGACATAATTTGGTGAAAACTCTGTTAGAGGGTCAACAAACCTAACACTGGGCCCGAGGTTCACCCTCCTGCAGGACAACGATCCTACTGACAGCCAGAGCTGCAACAGGATGAGTTAATTCAACCTTTATTCATGCGTTGGAACGGCCCAGTCAAAGTCCACACCTAAATCCAAATGAGAATCTGTCACAAAAACACACCACACTTTTCAGATTTCTATTGGTAAACAAATTAGAAAACTACTTAATTTTTCTCCAACTGAACTTATGTGGTCTTTGTGTTGGTCTGTCATGTGAAGGCCCATTAAGATTTGTGCGTTGCCAGTGGTCTTAATGTGACAAAGGCCAAAGGGTATGAATACTTTTGCAAAGCATTCAAAGATTATTGTCACTTCTGTTGGAAAGTGTAAAAAAAAAAAAAAAAAAGGTTCTTTTTGTTTCTTCCCGTTGTTTAGAATCCCTTTCACAATCCAGCGATTGTGCGAGCTGCTCACAGAACCCAAAAGAAACTACACTGGAACAGATAAGTTTCTTCGAGGGATGGAGAAGGTTGGTTCTTATCTGCATCGCTGTTATTGCCTTAAATCTCTTAAAAAGATATTTTGTTAGAAGTCTGGCTTCTTTGTTTCTGTTTTAGAACGTGATGGTGGTAAGCTGTGTCCATCCCACTTCAGAGTAAGTGGTAACTGCACGCTAAACAATCATTACGTTTTCAAATGCACGAATGGGGTGATCACATTTTTTTTTCTTTCTCATCTTATCTTTTTCCAGGAAAAACGGTTGCAGCGCTGTTAACCGAATGAATGGAGTGATGCTTCCAGGAAACACATCTGCTTTTACAGAGAGGTTGAAAATGGATTTAGTCTGTTTATTTTAATTTTAACTCATTTCTTTCAGAAAAGAAAAAAAAAAAAACAGCTGTGTGAGCTTTCTCTTCTTTGTCTGGTTTGCTTTTGTCAGGAAAGTAAATGGTCCGGGAACCCCTCGACCGTTGAACAGACCAAAGGTGTCTCTGGCCAACTCACTAGCAGCTAATGGTCTGCCAGACAGCACAGACGACAAAGACCTCAATACAGAGCAAGAAGACAACAAAGACACCAGGTAGGACAGAGTAATAACGGCCTAGACAACCTTCCACACAAACAACAGTTACAATCTATTTCTGTCCTTTCCTGATTCCTTGTCAGCAACGTTTCGCCTTCAGAAGGCTCCCCAGGGAGCGCTGTGAAGAACAAACACTCGGAGGAGGAGGAGGAAGAAGAGGACATGGAGGCTGAACACCAGGAGGTAAAGAGACTAAAGTTCTGCAAGGAAGAGGAGGATGAAGACGATGAGCAGGAAGTGGAGACGCTAAGGTCTTCAGACAGTAGCCACCACTCAAAAGAAGCTGAAGCCATGGTACAGGAGGAGGAGGAGGATGAGAAGGAGAAGGAGAGCGAAGCCTCCAGCACTGCAGCTGCCAGCGAGGAGCAAGGTGTGTGCTGTTTAGATTTATTGCTCTTCTTATGTTATGCATATCAGGCTATTCAGTCACAACACAGGGTTGTGAAAAATGAGAATTCTCTCAGCTGCCCAGCTTTTAGGCTGGATAGATATTCATGAGATCAAAGTCAATGAGTTGAAGGTTTTATTAGTTTTTCTTCTTCAAAATACACACAATTACTCAGGGGCCACTGATGCAGAATTGATTATTGATTGAGATTAGGGGTGAAACAATGAATCAAGTTCATTGTGATTAATCATTAACTGGAGTGTACCGACTCTATAACATGCTGTTTGCTGAAAGAACAACCCACTCAGAGCAGTAATTAGGCCACACTCGTACAAAATATAAACACTGTTTGTATTTAGGATGAAAGCCTTCTTTGTGGGTAAATATGCAGTTTTAGCTCCACCTGGTTTAAATTCTGTAAAAAAAATCTCCTATTAAGCACCTTTCTCTACCCGAAAATGAATCAATTAATCTAAAAAAATAGTCCACAGATTAATCGATTAGCAAAATAATCGTTACTCGCAGCCCTGGTAGAAATGCTCTGTTTAGAATATTTGGGCTGATGACCGGTTTTTGTGAAGCTTCCACAAGGAGATATGACAGCTATAAGATCTAAAAACAGCATTGAACATATTTGGGTTTCTGGGCTTCCTGGCAAGAACAGTCCTTCAGATATTAGTATGAGGATCAGAGTTGATGTCATGCTGTATTGTGACAAAGCAGCTGCTGTAGAACAGGGTTTTCACAATACTTAACACAGTCATGATTTTGTCCTTTTTTTTTTTTGACATTTCAAGCTGGCTTTTGCATCTTTCATAAGCTCCTTGTGTGGTCTGCTTTTCTAAAATGGTTTCTGTGCTTTTTCCCTTGAGATTCCTGTTAAGTTTCGTTCTAAACCTGCTAAGACGAGCTCATCCGCGAGCTTCCTCTGGTCGCTTATAAATCGCATATCAAGACGTCAATTAGCCGCACACAAGTGAGCTTTCAAAAATCAAGCCAGCAGCCCAGAACCAAAGCCAGTAATAATGTGCATCACATTACAAACAGCAGCAGTGGTCTCTGCGTGTTTTCATCTCAAGTCCCCCGGCCAGCCAGTTGCACACATCTGTGATCGCTACGTCACTCCACCACCACATTCACCACCTCCAGCCTTTCAATGGCAGCTTTAGGGTGACTTGAGGCGTTTTATTTTTATTTTTTGAAGAGGCTAATCACTGACTGCCAATATTTCCAAACGCAGCATCTTTCATGACTGAGGTTGAAAACATGACAGATAAAACAAAGTAACGTTGCTGTGCTTCATTTATCATTCTTGTCATCTGCTGTAATCTGTCAGCTTGAATGGATGCTTCAATGTGTCGAAGAAAAACAGGATTTGTTTAAAACAGCTTCCTACATCTCTGTGCTTTTTCTGACTAGATTTTGACACGGCACACTGATACTGAAAATTAGCGCTGAAGTAATTGATCTTTTTTTTTTTATTATTTGTATTTTTTTCTTATGATGAAGTTGAGACTTTACAAATATTTTGTATTTTCAAGTTTTTACTTCGTAGCATGCCAAAAGATCACCAGTTTTTATTTATGTTTTCTTAAACTATCAGCACTGACTGGTGTAGAGTAGTGTTGTCAGCGTGACCTGGCTGCCCTAATATGGTGCGTTCACTGATTTAAAAAAAAAACAACTGATATTTGACAAGCCACCCTTTTCCGGTCGAGTACCATGGCCTCTGACTTGGAGGAGCTGATCTTCATCCCAGCCGCTTCACACTCGGCTGCGAACCGCCCCAGCGCATGCTGTAGGTCTTGGCTAGAGGGGGCCAGCAGGACCACGTCATCTGCAAAAAGAAGAGACGAAATCCACTGGTCCCCAAACCAGAACCCCTCCGGCCCTTGGCTGCGTCTAGAAATCCTGTCCATAAAAGTTATGAACAGGACTGGTGACAGAGGGCAGCCCTGCCGGAGTCCAACATGCACCGGGAACAGGTCAGACTTGGTGCCGGCAATGCGGACCAAAACTCCTGCTCCGCTCGTACAGGGACCGGATGGCCCCTAATAAAGGGCCCCCGATTCCATACTCCTGGAGCACCCCCCACAAGGCATCATGAGGGACACAGTCGAATGCCTTCTCCAGGTCCACAAAACACATGTGAACCGGTTGGGCAAACTCCCATGAACCCTCGAGTACCCTGTAGAGGGTATAGAGCTGGTCCAGTGTTCCACGGCCGGGACGAAAACCACACTGCTCCTCCTGAAGCCGAGGTTCGACTATCGGCCGGACTCTCCTCTCCAATACCCTGGCGTAGGCCTTACCAGGGAGGCTGAGGAGTGTGATCCCCCTGTAGTTGGAACACACCCTCCGGTCCCCCTTCTTATGAAGGGGGACCACCACCCCGGTCTGCCAGTCCAGAGGCACTGTCCCCGACCGCCACGCAATGTTGAAGAGGCGTGTCAACCATGACAGCCCCACAACATCCAGAGATTTGAGGTACTCAGGGCAGATCTCATCCACCCCCGAAGCCCTGCCACCGCGGAGCTTTTTAACCAGTGACTTCAGCCTGGGTGATGAAAGAGTCCAACCCCGAGTCCCCAGCCTCTGTTTCCACCAGGGAATGCGTGATGGCAGGATTGAGGAGATCCTCGAAGTACTTCTTCCACCACCCGATAATGTCCCCAGTCGAGGTCAGCAGCCTCCCATCCCCACTATAAACAGTGTTGGCGAAGCACTGCTTCCCCCTCCTGAGGCGCCGGACGGTTTGCCAGAATCGCTTCGAGGCCGACCGGTAGTCCTTCTCCATGGCCTCACCGAACTCCTCCCAGGCCCGAGTTTTTGCCTCTGCCACAGCCCACTGGCCTCACGGTACCCGTCAGCCGCCTCAGGAGTCCCACAAGCCAACCACAGCCGATAGGACTCCTTCTTCAGCTTGACAGCGTCCCTTACTGCCGGTGTCCACCACCGGGTTCTGGGATTGCCGCCACGACAGGCACCGCAGACCTTACGGGCAGCAGCATCGACAATAGATGCGGAGAACATGGTCCACTCGGACTCTATGTCTCCGACATCCCCCGGAATCTGGTCAAAGCTCTCCCGGAGGTGGGAGTTGAATACATCCCTGGCCGAGGGCTCCGCCAGGCGTTCCCAGCAGACCCTCACTATGCGCTTGGGCCTGCCAAGTCTGTCCAGCTTTCTCCTCCTCCAGCAGATCCAACTCACCACCAGGTGGTGATCAGTGGACAGGTCAGCCCCTCTCTTCACCCGAGTGTCCAAAACATGCTGCCGAAGGTCTGATGATACGACAACAAAGTCGATCATTGACCTCCTGCCTAGGCTGTCCTGGTGCCAAGTGCACTGATGAACACCCTTATGCTTGAACATGGTGTTCATTATGGACAATCCGTTACTAGCACGGTAGTCCAATAACAAAGCAAAACTCGGATTCAGATCGGGGAGGCCATTCCTCCCGATCACGCCTCTCCAGGTGTCACTGTCGTTTCCCACGTGGGCGTTGAAGTCCCCCAGCAGAATAATGGAGTCCCCGGGAGGGGCACTATCCAGCACCCCCGACAGGGACACCAAGAAGGCCGGGTACTCCGCACTACCGCTCGGCCCGTAGGCCGAAACGACAGTCAGAGACCTATCCCAGACCCGAAGGCGCAGGGATGCGACCTTCTCATCCTCCACCAGAGTAAACCCCAACACGAGACGGCTGAGCTGGGGGGCAACAAGCAAACCCACCCCAGCCCGCCGCCGTGGGCCACTTCAGAGTAGAAGAGAGTCCAGCCCCTCTCAAGGAGATGGGTTTCAGAGCCCACGCTGAGCGTGGAGGCGAGCCCGACTATTTCTAGTCGATATCTCTCCCGCACAAGCTCAGGCTCCTTCCCCCCCAGCGAGGTAACATTCCACGTCCCTAGAGCCAGCCTAAGCATCCGGGGATCGGGCCGCTGAGGTCTCCACCTTTGTCCGCCACCCAATCCTCTTTGCACCGGTCCCTCACGGTTCCCCCTGCAGGTGGTGGGCCCACTGGGGGATGGCCTTGCGTCTCTCGTTCGGGCTTGGCCCGGCCGGGTCCCGCAAGGAGCAACCCGGCCACCAGGCGCTCTCCGGCGAGGATTCTTGAACCGCTCTTTGTCTGACCCATCACCTAGAGCCTGTTTGCCATGGGAGACCCTACCAGGGGCATTTAAGCCCCAGACAACATAGCCTCTAGGATCATTTGAACACTCAAACCCCTCCACCACGTTATGGTGGCGGTTTTCCGGACAAGCCACCCTTTTCCGGGTGGCTTGTCCTCTTCAGGTTGGAGGGGATTTCCTGCCTCAAGTGGAGGAGTTCAAGTATCTCGGAGTCTTGTTCACGAGTGAGGGAAGAATGGAGCGGGAGATCGACAGACGGATCGGTGCGGCTGCCGCAGTGATGGGGGCGCTGTGCCAGTCCGTTGTGGTAAAGAGAGAGCTGAGCCGAAAAGCAAAGCTCTCGATTTACCGGTCGGTCTACGTTCCTACCCTCACCTATGGCCATGAACTTTGGGTCATGACCGAAAGAACGAGATCCCGGATACAAGCGGCTGAAATGAGCTTTCTCCGTAGGGTGGCCGGGCACTCCCTTAGAGATAGGGTGAGGACCTCGGCCATTCGGGAGGGGCTCGGAGTAGAGCACTGCTCCTCCACATCGAGAGGAGCCAGTTGAGGTGGTTTGGGCATCTATACAGGATGCCTCCTGGACGCCTTCCTCAGGAGGTGTTCCAGGCACGTCCCACCGGGAGGAGGCCCAGGGGACGGCCCAAGACACGCTGGAGGGAGTATGTCTCTCGGCTGGCCTGGGAACGCCTTGGGCTCCCCCCGAGGAGCTGGAGGAGGTGTCTGGGGAGAGGGACGTCTGGGTGTCTCTGCTGAGTCTGCTGCCCCCGCGACCCAGTTCCGGATAAGCGGAAGACGACGAGAGAGAGAACTGATATTTGAGTTTCAGGACAGCTGTTCATCAGTCAGTGCCAAACAATCCAATTCCAGTCACCAACCAATTGCTTTCAGAAAATGATTAAATGCAGTAGTGTGTGAAAAATCAATTATATGGGTTGTTGTAAAGTTCTAAAAACCTGTTTTCTTCCTCTTACCACCGTTTTTCTTTAGAACCGTCTAGCAGCACACAGCCAGAGGCCTGTGAGGGATCAAACCAGAAGGAGGGAGAGCAGGCCGAGAGGGAGGTACCATGTGGTTCAGAAGAGGAGGGCACTGACATGGATCAGACAGACCAGCAGGCTCCTGCAAGTGTCCAGGAGAGCCCGGAGACCAGCAGGGACGGAGAGGAGAGCAGCAGCGACCCAGTCAGCAGCAGCAGCAGCGGCAGCAAAGGTAGCAGCTGTAGTATAGAGGAGGGGGCAGAGGCAGCCAGAGAGGACGTCGCTGTCGCTCCCTCCAGCAGTACAACTGAACCACCCACAGAGGGCGCCACCTCAAACACTGAGACCACCGAGGAGCCTATGGAGCAGGATTAGACTGAAGGCCACCCCCTGCAGCCATGTGTGACCGTAAACCAGCTCGTCCTTGAATCCAGGCTTACCATCAATGCGAGCCAGGACGAAAGGCACCTCAAACACAAGATGAACACCTCGTCCTGCATCTGGACACTCCTCCAAAATGGCTACCTGGCACTGAAGTGGGCTACAGAAAAGAGAGTTTTTGCTTTTTCCTTTTTACTGGAATATTTTACAGGTTTCTGTTTTTAAATTACCCCCCCCCCCCCCCCCCCCCCCCCCCCCCCCCCCCAAAAAAACAGGGTTTGTTTCAGCAGCCTTGAATATTTTTGGCTGGATTTGTCCTTTTTTGGGGGTTTTTTATATTAATTTCTATGTTCAGTGGGGTTGTTCTGAATACTCTGGTGGTATGGCTACTTTTCTTTGGACCACTTACTCCAATCTGCTGGCCATTTGATGTAACAGTAAGTCAGTTGAAGTTTAGCCATTTGAAACAGAGCCATCCCACTGATCGTTATTATTTAGACTTTTCAGATTTAATAAAATCACTTTATTTTATTTTTTTCTTAAGTGTTGAAATGTTAATCCACACCACGATCCATCAGCCAGTTCATTCTTTTTACCGTTGACTACTCAGTTCCTGTGAGACGGGACGCTGTTATGTTCACCACTCTCCGTCTTCTTGCTTTAGGCGTCTTTCCACAGAGATACACTACCAGTACACCCACTGAACTATAAAGACATGCTACCCTTTTAGAAGCGTCCTCTCTAAACTGATGTTTTCTTGGATGCATAAAACCATAATTTATGATGATTTTAGTTCAGTGACTCCTTCTGGAGTACGTTTTGGTTTTTGTCTGCCAGTTGTAGTTCCCAGAAAACCAGCTGTAAGTACAAAGACGGAGCGCTTTCTTTGTATCGTGATGTCACCACGTTGTTTCACCGACCGACCGATATCCAGTTTCTGGTTCCAGTTCTACACCTGTTTCTGCAGCTGTACTTTTTTGATATTTAGAATTTTAAATTTCTGTAAAGTAGATTTTTTTTGTAGATTGTAATACAGTATGTGTTCACTGCCTTTGTGAAAGCATATATAATTGTATAATTTCTGTGTATACTCTGAATGCTTTTGCTTTCAGTGCGGTATTCAGAAGCAGCAATAAATGTTAACATTTTTATGTGTGGTGGTCGTACTCATTCAGTGCCCAGAACTTTTACACATTTTGTCGTGTTGAAATCACACACATCAGTATATTTTGTTGAGGTTTGAAGTAATAGGATACAATAGTGCATAACTCTGAGCTTGAAGGAAAATCTTTTACGAATAAACACCTGATAAAAGTGGTGGGCATTTATATTCAGCCCCTCTTACTTTGATACCCCTAAATGAAACCTATTGTAACCATTAATCTTAAGACACTCCATTAGTGCAGTCTACTTTTGTGTAACTTAATCCTGGTATAAATGCAGCTGTTGTGTGAGGGTTGTTTAGAGAACACTGGTGAACAGACGGCATCATGAAGACCAAGGACCACAGCAGAATAATCAAATTTCTTACCTATGAACATCTCATTTTCAAGCCATCACTGGAAAACTAGAAGCTTATCAAAACATGACTGTTCACCTAAACAGACACACTGGCCAAAGAAAGCAGTTGTCCAAGACTTATTAGTCATGCACTCTATAAATGTGGCCTGTATATAAAAATTTGGCCACAAGTCATGTAGGGGATATATTAGACACATGGAAGAAGGTGCTCTGGTTGGATGAAACCAAAACAAAACGTTTCTAATGGCATATTTAAAAACCCTGAACACACCATTCCCATACTGAAACACGACTGGTGGCATTATGCTGTGGGGTGCTTTTCTTTAGCAGCAAAATGGACGCTTGATGGAGCTAAACAGGACAATCCTGAAAGAAAGCCTGGTAAAGGCTGAAAAAGCCTTCAGAATGGTTCACACTGGGCGCGACAATGTAAAACGTGACCTATGTACAGAGGCTACAGTCCTTGATGCAGCTGTCACGGGTTCGAGTCCCGGTCTGTTGACCTTTGCCGCATGTCTTCCCCTCTCCACCCTGTTTCCTATAGGTCAACTTAGAAAACAAAGGCCACCAGTGCCAGAAAATGAAAAAAAAAAAACAAAACAATGCTTCACACTGCAGTGGGACAAATCTAAACATACAGACAGAGCTCCAATGGAATGGTTTGGATCAAGCATAAGACGCGTGTAAATGTGTGGTAAGACTTGAAAATGGATGTTCTGTCCAAACAGACACCACACCTTTTAGATTTTTACCTGTAATAACACGGAAAACAATTATTTTGCTTTCCAATTATGCCCTTCCATGTGGGAATCCATCACATGAAATCCCATCCTGAACATCAGCTTTACCTGTTTCAGTTTTTACAATTTGAGGATTGGAGCACAGAATTGATGGCTGTGATCTGAAAATGGCATGATGCAACTAATCTGTTCATTTGGCAGTAATTCATTTGGCCCATGCAGTGTGCATAACTGCAGTATATCTTTAGAAGAATATGACAAAGTCTACCCTTTAATAAGGTGACTAATAACATGGTTTTAGACAAGTTATTTTCTATGATTAATCGTGAAGCAGTCCCTGATCCAAGCAGTGTGACAAAAAAATTATTTTTTTGTAAATGTAGGTCCAGTTTAAAGAATGTATTCCCCCTGTTGCTTTGTAATATTCAAGGGAAAAAGGTGAAAAAGGAAAACGAAAGCTCTTGCTCTTGTCCTCCCTCTCTTAGTTTTATATGCCAGAGGACAAAGCAAAGTGATTTAAGAATAATGAAATCAACCCATTTTGCTGTCTCGGGGTTATGTCCACCATCTGCAGACCCGCTAGACGAGGCCTCTCTCTGTAAATTTATGTTATCATCTGTCACCGCTGGCTTTTGACTGCTGAAATTTGCCCGATGCCTCTGAGGAAATAAGGAGCGCAGTATATTAATCCTTTCAGCTCCCTTTAAACGGTGCACTTTGAACACATGTCTCCAAGGAGACAAATGCTCGTTCTGCATAGGGGGGTATAAAAAAAGCTCAAGTTTCATTCTGACCCCTGTTTTATGAGCACGTGATGGGGATTTTCACAGGGTTATAAGATCAGTTCAGTGTTTCTTGCATCATCCTTACTGCTGTAAGCCACATATATTGGCACCACCGGTAAAGATGTGCAAAAAAGCTGGAAATAGGTTAATCTGTCTTGCAGATGCAGAATTTCACTGATTTGTTTAAAATCCAACCTTAATTTGACTTCAGTTATTTAATGGCTATTTTTTTTTATCCAAATATGTTTTAGATTATTTCATCCTGTTGAAAATGCTATTGATGACCAATGTTCAGTGTTAAAAGATTTCATGATCTCATACACTAACAAGGTTCACAGGAGAAACGGGCCCACAGCATCACAGATCTGCCGCCATGCTTAAAAGTTAGCATGCGATGCTTTCCCATATATTCATCCTTTGATTCAAACCCACCTGGAGTGTTGTTGGAGAAAAGCCAAGTCTCGGTCTCATCTGACCAAAGCAAACAGCGCCAGTTAACGCTAGTACTGTTTAGCTAACTGCATTTTTAAGAGAAACTCCCTTTCTTCAGCATGGCTCTCAAACATCCGGTTGGCATTCAAAAATCACCTAATAGTTGTCATGGAGACCACAAGATGCCTCTCTAAACGTGAATTTGCGCCTTGTGTCAGGATAATGATGGCCCCTTGTGCGGCCCAGTGGTCAGTGGCTGATAGAAACTGGCCTCTGTGTCACGTCATATACCCCAGAAAAGAGAAAGTAACAGGTTAGCTTTATTTGTTCTGTGCCATTGGTTTGGTTATTTGGCTCAAAACAATAATTTCTTAACCACAGAGTTGATGTACTTCAATATACAGCTGGAATTTTTTATTTTTTTTTTATTGTTTCAGTGTGAGACTATTCAACGGCAATTGAAGATGGATTTATCTGGAAGGGCAGTCAAGGAGAGCAGTAATCAGAGAAATGTCCCTGGTAACTTTGGAGGAGCTTCAGAGATCCCTAGCTCAGGTGGGAGAATCTGTAAAGAGAGCAACTATTCGTTGTGCACTTTACATATCTGGATTTTTAAAAAGTGTGGCAAGAAGAAAACCAGAAAAGGTTTGCCAAAAGCCAAAATCTGTCATAATCTGCCCATGAAAGATTAAGTTTTGGGTTTGAGTTCTGTTTACCTTCTTTGCCCTGCCATATTTTTCTCTTGCTTTATTTCAGTTCATTCAGGTTTATTAGATTAAGTCTGTTTTTTAGTTTTTTTTACTTCCCTGTGTAGATGTTTCAGTTTTGTATTTCCTTATAGATCTGGTTCCTCCCTTTTTATGTTCTTTTATCAGTCTCATTGTTTACTTACGTATTTCAGTTCTCTTTGCACTCCCTGCTCATCATGTTAATTTTTTACTGTCCCTTAGTTCCCTGCGGTCTCTTTTCCTCCTGCTGCTTCTCATCCGCTTCTGATTAGTTCCCCTAGTTCATTGGCTCATTCTCCACTCCTCAGCATTTATACCCTCTAGTTGTCATTACTCTGCACTGGTTCCTCCTGGAAACTACCCTAGTCACTACCCCGTTTGTTTTCTGGCTCCATGTTCCATGTTCCTTGATCCTGTGTTCCTGCTATCCTCCTGGCCATGTCTCCCCCCTGTCTGTGTTCTTGTACCTGGTCATTTTGTAAGTCTTATTATTATTATTAAAACTTTTTCATCTATTACTACGCTCTGCATTTGGGTCCTACCGCAACACTCATTATGACAAAATCAGCTGGTCTGGTGAGATGAGAACGACAATGAACTTTTTGAATTGCATGCAAAACAGTATGTGTGGTGGAAGAATAAAGTTACAGATAACCCTGAACACACCATGGTAGTGGCACCATCATACTATGGGGATGCTTTTCTTCAGCAGGCCCAGGGTAGCTGGTCAGAGTTGCAAAGGCTCCAAAAAAGACAAAACCACAATGGAATCTTTTAGATGAAAGCATATTGATGCACTCTTGAAAAATGGGCTAAAACTTCTGTTTGTAGATGTAAAACGCTGGTAGAGACATGCTCCAAAAGACCCACAGCTGAATTTTGCTGCAAAAGGCAGTTCTGCAAACAAAGAGGAATGAAACCAAATGCATGCCACACCTTTGCTTCTACAAATTATGTGCTACTTTGTTTTGGTCTATCCCATAAAGTCCCAACAAAATACACTGACTCTTGTGGTTTTAACATGAAAAAATGTGAAAAGGTTAAACGGGTCTAAACATTTTTGCAAGGTATTATACGAAGTTTAAAAATAAATAAAATCCTTTTCAAACACCTACATGTTAGTATGTTCAGTATGTATTTCAAACAGCATGTGTAAAGCTTTAAATCACAGCCAAAGGGTGGGAAATGAGAATTTTTAATCTGTGTCTTCTGTGAAATTAAACTCTCAGCTCTCATTTCACAGTCGACCCCCTCCAGACCTGGTGGTCGTTAGACATCTGGGCCTCTGCAGCGTGTAGATATGCTTCCATTTTATAATTCAACATCTGCCTCAAGAGGGGAACTTTTGAAACAGAAGTTTGATGACATTCACAGACTTCTGCCAAGTGAAGCGTAAAGTCTTTTGTGTCAGACATCCTGACAGGACTGGTTTGGCTGGGGTGCATCACATCGTGGGATGGAGTGAGAGTTCATAGATGGAGCAGAGTATAATCTTTCCTGCTTATGTCCTCTCTGACAGGTCACACACACCCTTTACACACGCATTCTCCATGTCATCCAACAGAGGGTACTGTTTAGTTTCCACAGCGGGCCGATCATGTTCAGAGCCTGTCCGGCTCAGAGATTAGAATGCAGACCAACTCCTCCTCCTCTTCCTGCAGCTGCTGTCACATTCAGTACGTGTCCTTATGAACCACCTTGAATTTCCATGAAAAAAACTGAAGCTCAGTCATCATGACCTCCTTCGGCTTCTCCAGGCCCCTTCTGCAGAATGTCACATTTTTTCCCTTCCGCCTGAAGCTACACAAGGGCTCGACGCTCTAAATGTGTCCCATTTGCATTCAGAATGCTGGTTTCTGCTGCTGCAGCTCAGTGTTAAAACACACTTTCATCTCGCCTTGTAAGAAAAACCCACAGGCATCACCCGCGTGTCTCACTCCTCACAACAGGAAAATCTTTAAGACTGATCCTAAACATCCTCCTTTTTGTCTTGCTTCATATTCCAACACAGCCAAGTTTCATCTGCATTGCCAAGAAACCAAAGGATCAATTGAGGTGGGTTTCAAAGTCAAGTTGCATTATCTGACACCATGCAGCCTCTGACATTCTGAACAGGCAGCAGCTGTGGGTGGGAGACTGCTCTGTCTGTTTGCAGACGAGACAGAAAAACACTCAAAGAACACCAAGTGCACCTAAAACTGGAGGTTACAGGATGGCTTAGCCTCAGGAGGCCTTTAGAGAGACTTCACATGACCTGTTTTAGTGAAATACTCTGAAACGGCAGAAATTGAATTATTTTAATGTCAGGCTCTGGCGGGGTCTTGCAGAGAAGACTTTTATGTGGCCTCAGTGGTCACCGACCTCCGGTGGCTCCAGTTTGAGTTCCCACTCTGCTGTCAGAATGACATTACAGAAAAGCTCCATGTAAGAGGGGACTGCGTTGATTAAGCCAGTCTACTGTGTCAGCGCTTAACGTACGTTTTTCCTCACCGGCTTCAAGTCCTCTCAAGTGTGGGAAGGTGGGAAATTTTAAGAGCTTACATGTTATGAAGTGGTGAAATTTGTGGACGCGATAAAAAAAAGGCTGGCTTAAAACCCATCTGGGGAGATCAGGTCTGTGGTATAAAAGAGAATTTGCATTAGACTGTTTCATAGACAATATTGGGACAATAGGGTGGAAAGAAGAAAGCCATTGTTAAAAGAAAACCATAAGAAGTCCCGTTTGCAGTTTGCCAGAAGCCATGTTGGGGACACAGCAAACATGTGGAAGAAGGTGCTTTGGTTAGACGAGACCAAAATTGAACTTTTTGGCCAAAATGCAAAACACTATGTGTGGCAGAGAACTAACATTGCACATCACTCTGAACACACTATCCCCACTGTCAAATTTGGTGGTGGTAGCATCATGCTCTGGGGGTGTGGAGGTTCAGCTTACAGCAGGACAATGACCCTAAACATAAAGCCAGGGCTACAATGGAATGGTTTAAAACAAAACATGTTAATGTGTTAGAATGGCCCAGTCAAAGACCAGACCTAAACCCAATCGAGAATCTGTGGCAAGATCTGAAAACTGCTGATCTCAAACGCTGTCCATCTAATCTGACTGAGCTTGAGCTGTTTTGCAAAGAAAAATGGGCAAAATTTTCAGTCACTAGATGTGCAAAGTTGGTAGAGACATACCCTTAAAGACTTGCAGCTGTAATTGCAGCAAAAGGTGGTTCCACAAAGTATTGACTCAGGGGGGCTGAATACTTTTGCAGACAACAATTTTCAGTTTTATTTGTAAAAAAAAAGAAATCATGTATAATAAATGCATACCACTTTGTTTTGGTCTTTCACATAAAATTCCAATAAAATATATTCCTCTTTGTGGTTGTAATGTCACAATATGTGGAAAAGTTCAAGGGCTATGGATACTTTTACAAGCCACTGTATATTTTATGTTATGAAACATTTAAAACCTGCTGCTAAATTCATGAGATGTGTTGTACAAAAACAGACTGATGTAATTTTTACTGACAGAGTTACGATGAAATGGTTCAGGTCAAAGAATTGTCATGTGTTACAATGGCCCAGTCAAAGTCCAGACCTTAATCCAATTGAGTATCTGCGAAAGACATGATAATAACTGTTACCAGACGTTCTCCACTCATTCTAACTAAGCTTGAGGTATTTTACAAAAACAATAGTTTGGATTTCAGTCTCTGGATGCTGGTAGAGACATACTCCAAAAGTATGTTCTGAGGAGACTTCAACATTTTTTTTATTTGTAACAAATGTTCAGCGTCATACATCATTTTCCTTTCATGTCAGAATTAAGCACTAAGTTTGTGGTGGTCTATCACATAAAATTCCAATAAAACACATTAAAGTTAAGCATTGTAGTGTGACGAAATGGGGAAAATTTCAACAGGTAGGAATCATTTTGCACAAAGAGAAGGAAACTCTGAGATGAAACATGAAAATGAACCCTTTGGAAAACTAGAACCTGATAGTCAACTCTGCAAAGTCTAGGAGGAGTCCGATAACGGTCTCCCAAGAAGCACTCTTCAGCACCTCCTGGGTGATCCCGAGGCATTCCCAGGCCAGAAAGGATATACACAGTCAATAATCCCTTTAGTGAGTTCTTAGTCTGCCTCTGGCTCTATGAGGTTTCAAAGGTAAAATGATTGCAAGTGGTCTGGATATGTTAATAACTGGGTGTATCTTGTTAAACCTCGGGCTAAGCTCCAGTGAGAGAATGTTTCTTGGTAAGAATGAGGCTGTTTAAAGAAATCTGGTAAGAACATGGGGAAGAAGGTACTCTGGTCAAATGAGACCAAAATGTCTGGCCATCCTACAAAACACTATATGTGGTAAAAGACTGACTCAGCACATGACCCAAAATACACAATTCCCACTGTAAAACATGATGGTGGCAGTATCATGCGGTGGGGATGGACAGGGAAACTGGTCAGAATTGATTGCAAGATATGTGGAGCCAAACATAAGAGAATCCTGAAATAAAACATGCTACAGGCTGCACATGACCTTAGACTGGGGCTGAGGTTGACCTCCCAGCAGGACAGAGACTCTTGACATACAACCAGCGCTTTAGTGGAAAGGCTTGGTCAAAATCCTGACCTAAATCTGACTGAGACTCCCCATCATTTGAAAATGATGTTCACAGGAACACTTTATCCCAAATGAATGAGCTCGATGTCTTTTAAAAGGAATGGATGAAAGATCACAGCCTCAGGTGATAGAGACACCTCCTGAGGTAGATACAGCTGTAACTGGAGCGAAGGCTGGTAGTACAAAGTATTGACTCAGGGGGGCTGAATACAAATGAATACAAATACAAACACTGCACTTTTCATATTTTTTGTTGTGAAAGCACTAGCTTCTGTTCTGTCACATAAAATCCCAATAAAAAATTCCAACTGGCCTTTTATATCTTATTGACCTGGATTGGAGAACATATTTTTAATTATGAAAGAATTTCCTCTGAAGAAAAGTCTATAACTTCCTAATTTTGTAAGCTGCTGGCCTGAAATACAGAAACAGATGCATTTTACAAGTAAATTAAAGCTGATGAGACAAAATGCATAACTGATAATTGAGTTCAGGCTACATCTTAGGTTACGTGCGTCCGGTTGGACAGTACAACAAGAAAAAAGGTTTTCTGTGTTTATGCTTGATTATCCTTGAAAATGAAGAAGCATGTGCAGCATTTATTGAATTGGTGCACCTCTCCTTGTTTACTGCGCTCTGATGAAGCTGTACCTCTCCAAGGAGACACACTCCAGGCTACTCGCTCTAATGGCTCTGAAGGGTCATGTTCTCAATAGTGTGGTGCTTTTAGAGGCAATTTGCAGAGATGGAACCTGCTCTTTGCAGCAGGTTGTTAAAGAGTGAATGGGAGACTAATAAACATGTAATTACAGCAACTGTGTTTACATGCAGTGCTGCTCCTGCTAGCTGGGACTCTGGATGTGCATCATGTCATGAAAGAGCTGGGCTGCTGGGGTATACTATGATGATGAGGGTAATGGATATGTTGGGACACAAAAGGGAGAAGTCTGAGTGGCCTTACCAATGCCGAAGCTGTATCAATAAGCTGTATTGATTGGTCTTTCAGTTAGAGCAACATAAAATTGAAATGTAGCTGGTGAGAACATGCCATGGATGGCTGAGGACAACCTCTGTGGGAGGTCAAAACATAAAAGCCAGAATTGCAGTTATTTTAACACAACAACAGAGCTCTTGTTGCATTTAGCACAGCTTGCTATGTTCTAAATCAATAGGCAGAGAATAATAGTAACTCACAGAGACAATCAGCTGAAAAGAACTTGAAATACAAGTGCTACACGATGGGACAGGGGTTATAAAAGAACGCACAAGGCCAGGCTGTAAATATTAAATCAGGAACATCAATAAGAGAAAGAAACAAAATGCTTGAACTTCAGACTTACCTTATGCTCTCCTGGGAGGTGAACAAAAGCTAATAATCAATAAAAGCACCACCACACAACACATGTAGCAGTCAGGATAAACAGTACAGCTCTAAATTACACCTATTAGGCTCAATGCTCTTTATGAGTTTAGAGGATATTGTTAGTTGTGTTGTCCAATCTCAATGCCTGCTTTATCCTGTGTAAGTGTATGGGATCCGCAGACCAGCCCACCTTCCATCACCCTAACTCATGTCTTTGGATATGAAAAAAGCTGGATGGAAAATCCATGTGCTTCATTTTTAAGTTGGAATATTCTTATTATGTAACAAAGATGATCATACATCTGCCACTTTTTTAAAAAATCATTTAAAATCTGCAGTTACTGAAACATATGTTTTGCACAGATTCTTTACCTCCTGATTGTTACTCCAGTGATTAGGTACAGATCTTCCAAAAACAAGTAATGTATTTTGACCATCACACCCTTTGTTTGTAGAACTCTTAGACATATCAAATCAAGGCTTTAACGCCAAGTACAGGATTGTTAAAATGAGATTCTATTAAAAGATTAAAAAACAGTAAATACTGGTGTATTCTCTTTTTACTCTGAAGGCCAACATTTCCAGTTGCACTTCTGACCGTTTGTAGCTCATGAAACTTGTGGCGCACACTGTGTTGTCCAGCTGCTACAGTCAACTCTACAGTACTGTTAGTATTTGAACATTTAAAATGGAGAGACACACTATTTAATCAGTTTGTATTGCTAATAGCATCCCAACATGCAAGCAAATCGCTCTCGTTTTATGACCTCCAACTTGAACACAGAAACACACTCAACTTGGAAATGGTGTTATTCCCAGATCCAAACTCCAGCTGATTCTCAAGGCTGAAGCTAATGGCTAGTCCAAGAGAGGTTAAGACCGAAGTGAACTACCATTATAAAAACAACTTTGAGCTCAGAAACATCATAGAGATTTAAGTGGAGACTGTTTTATGAACATTAAACTGCTTCCTTAATGCCATTGGCTGATTACTTAGATACGAGGTGGTGAGTCACCAATGATTGCTCTGTGTAAAACATGTCCTGAGAGTAAAACATGTTTTAGAGTAGCCACCAAATACAAAGTAATGGAGTGTAAAATCAAAAACCCAACATTCACATAAACTGCTACAATATTTTTATTTTTCCCAACGCCTATTGCTCTATTCTCTATTTCAATCTGAAAAGACTCACAAAGAGAGGGTTGGCAATTAGAAAAGTTTTAATGATATGAAATTACATTATTATATCTTTGGCGCTTGGACCTGGGAGGAAGACATGAATGCTGTGAATGATATGAGCCAAGATGAACATTTGTAAGGCTTAGATTTAGAGATGTCTTCCCCCTGATCCGACACTGGTGGTGGATTGGCGGCCAGGGAGCGAGGAAGCCGGGAGTAGATGTGAAGGAAGATGGTGGAGGTGGGGTGGAGGAGTGATGAGCTCAGCTGACAAGCGAGGAGGAACACAGCCGAAGGTCCTTTAAAAACAAGGCGTCGGAAGGTGATTGGATGATGAATCAGGCGGACAGGATGCTGATTGGAAGGCAAGGAGACGCACAGGGAAGTCATTAGAAGGTGAGACGGCGAGGGTGAGTCTTTCATTCTGAATTTCTGGAGTTTAAACTCCATGTGTTTTTCACAAAGGGAGATCACTGATGGTGCACTGCCTCCAACCTTAATATCCTGTGTAAATATTTCTCTGCGTCTATATGAATAAAATCCTCACAAAATATAGAGTTCTTCAAATAGGGTTCACATAAACCTCCATCACATTTTTGAGACTGGAGTTGTTTTAAGACGGTAGAAGTCTGCTTTACTCTTGACTCCTCCCAGACTAGCCGTTAGCTTCAGCCTCTGGGCCAGCTAATTTGTTATATGAATTATATGAAGATCCCCAGAGAGATGTCTAGCAGAAGTTCACTTTAGAAAGTCTGACCTATCCCCCAAAACTATAGGAATGTATGAAAGAAAATGTGTGCAGTTTTGAAATATTTTAAAACGTGAAGCCCATCCCTGATCAGGGAAATCCTAAACACACAGAGCAGAGCAGTGACACAGGAAAACCTTATTGAGCACAAAGCCATTAAGTTACACAGAAAAACTGAATAAAATAAGCCAATCATTGAACTGACAGTTACACTATTTAAAAGGACCAATAGTTTGCTGATCCACTGTAGTGAGAAGCAAGCAACACTACCTCAAATAAAACCTATTTTTCTTCTATTTCTTATGGTTGTTAGACCTAGGGATTGACTGGTGAAAGCAGCATAATGTAATCAAGCTTAAAAGTTCAAATCCAGCTGTGACTAAAAGAGAAACAGTTATGATGGAGCCTTTATTGAAAAAATTAAGTCTGGAATTAATCTTATAGAGCCACTGATATATAAGACTTGTAGTCCTTGCTCTGTTGTCTCCATTGGAAGAGATTTGGGTATATTTGCAATAGATAAATTGGGTACTGCCTAAATCTGCGGAGAAGACAGCTGAGGAGGTTGTGAGATCTGACCCAGGAAACTGTGCAGTGAGAATAGTTTAACAGCTGTGGGAGGATAAGCCCCTGTGACTTATGGCTCCACTGAGCCATAAAAAAACACAAGCAAAGGGGCCTTTGAAGTTAAAGGGACCATGCAATCAGTGAATATGCACTCAGAGACATTTAATGCGCTTTTGTCATTCAAAGATGGTGCTTGTATTTCACATTCCTCCTTCCATGGAAGGACTTGTAAAAAGCAGAAATGGTGGGGTGTGATTGTTTTAGTATTGTTGCTTATTGGTTTTCTAAAGAGTATTCAGTAAAATATCTACAGTAGATGACAGAATCATGTTTAGTCCCAATTCTGAAAGTCATTTTTGTTCCTGAAACAAAGCTTAGGTGACACAGATGCTGCTCCACCTTCAGGGGGCCTAGTTGCTTGTTCTGAGCTTTTAGTCAAAGTGTAAAAAAATCAAATGGAGAAGAAGCTGATGGTCATCTTCTATGCTACCATCATTCAGTCTGTCCTGTCTTCGTCCATCTCAGTGTGGTTTGGCTCATCCACCAAACAGGACAGGTCCAGACTGCAACAAACAATCAGGGCTGCAGAGATAATCTTCGGGGCTGACCTTCCCTCAATCCTGGACTTATACAGGT
>JAHHUM010002513.1:0-73570 GCA_036173005.1 Crenichthys baileyi
AATTTCCTTCTTTGTCATATAGTTTACTTGTTTTTAATTTTAATCTCAGTGTAACTACAGCTGTTTTTTAAAGGCCTCGGAGGTTTGTTAGAGAACATTAGTGAACAAACAGCATCATGAAGACCAAGGAACACAGCAGAGAGGTCAGGAAAAATGTTGTGGAGAGGCTTAAAACAAAAGTAGATTATAAAACAATATCCTAAGCTTTGAATATTGCAGTAATAACAACAAATAATCTAGGCTCTGAAGAGGTAAAGTTGCCCCAGACCATCATACTAACACCACCATGGTTGACTGTTGGTATCAAACTTCCTCTGAAATTCTGTTAGTTTTATACTAAATGTAACAGCAGTAAAAGCCTCCATTTTTTTTGTGTCATCCCACAGAAGATTTTCAAGAAAGTCTTTGGGATCCCGAGAGTGCTTTCTGGTAAATGTGAGACCTTTGTGTTGTTTTTGGCCAGCAGTGGTTTAGACCTTAAAACTTTGCCATGGATGCAAAGTCTTTCCTATTTTTTCCTTGGCCAAGCAAGGCTTGCATTACTTTAGAAAGTTTAGATGTTTTTCTGGGATCTATTGTGACCTTCTACCATAGGTTATTGATGCGCTCTTGGGGTAATTATGGTTTGCTGGCCACTCCTGGGAGAATTCACCACTGTTTCATGTTTTCTTCATTTGTGGGAAATGGCTCTCACTGTGGTTCACTGGTGTCCCATAGTTTAGTAAAATGTGTTACGCTGTGTTGGTGTATCACACAACATCCCAATGAAACATGTTAAAGTTTGTTTTTGTTACATGAAAAAAAATAATACTGTTGCGAGGTACACTTCCTTTTGAATTTTGCTTTCAAATTAATTTCACTTCTCCTTTTAGGTTTCTTCATATATTGTTTAATTGATGTTAAGGTTTAAATGATATTTTCTCTGCACTCTGTCATTGAGTTGGAAGAAGTCACTTTCCACTGTAAATTGCTGGCTGTAGTGTGTGCTTGGATAAATGTACTTCTGTGTTTTTCTTTTTTTCACTGTAGGAAAAAACCCAGTTGACCTATTTATTTGGCTTGACTTTGTCTGTATGCAGATTTTTACCTCCTTTTCACTTGTCTCCTGAGGTCCACCTTGGGTCCTGTCAAAGCTGTCAAATCATCTAGAGAGAACTGTGTCTCCTAAGCTTGTAGAAACGGACTTTCTGCGCCATTGCTGGAACAAATTAGTGCTGATTCAAGAGTAAAAACCTTGGCCCATGAGCTGAAACGTTGGCTAAAATCTGAGTGCCCAAAGCAGTTTGAGTAAATTGTGCATGAATAGTGGAAGTGGTGGGCTGGAGAGATTTTATTTGTTATTCAAAGGTGAATACTTGAGAGGTGAGCATTTTTGAGCTGTCAGCTGAAAATGTTCTGTATTGCATTGAGATGAAAAATGAGCCATAAGGAAGGAAATGAATGCTATTTAAATGGCAGTAAAGGGGCAAAAGCGGTTAAACTGTCATTTTAGGAGTACAAGGAAGAATAGTGTTAAGAGAAAATGTCCACATGAAGAATAATAAAGATACTGACACATTTTTCTCTAAGGTGGTAATCTTTATTACTGTAGCTATTGTAAAGTCCTTTCATGTTCATCTGGCCTTGTTGAATCCTTTAATATGGCTTACATCAATGGATTAAATCAAGATTGTCTTTGGCCTTATTCATGTCCTTCTGTTACAGTCAGGTATTAGCTTTCTCATACAGTTTCAAACAGCTGTCTGTCCATGCTGCTGGAAGATCAAGGCCCTGACTTCAGAGTGACACGAAGCCTATGTAGGGTAAGTGTCTTAGGTTTACAACAGGATTGTCCCATCTGGTGGAGGAGGGTGCGTGGAGGGTAAGACCACCAGTGGGAGGACACTGGACAAGACAGATTCACAGTGATGCAAAGAATACTTTAATATAGACTGAAAGGAGGCTAACTTGGGAGGTGGAAAAGATGGGAGGATATAGACTGATATTCATAGTAATCTGTATCTGAGATCATGTAAGCAGTAAACAGCTGCAAACTGATGCTGCAACAGCAGCAGAAAGGGACTGATATGGAGTTCTGCGTCCCAGCTACGTGCTGTGGGAGCTGCGTGGGGCTGAGACAAATGGAGGTACAGCAGCCATGCATTACATTTTATACTGGGGTCATAAATACAGTAATGCAGAACATTCAGCAGCGGTTGTCCACCTCTGACCTCTGAGGCTGTCATCCATCTGCTCTGCAGGAACTTTTGATTTATGTGGTTGTGTTTCTTCAGCCTTGTGTTGTGATGGAAGTAGGTATGGATGTGCACATACTTTGCTATCATTGAACCTTGTCATCACAAGTCAGCATATCAGCAATATGTGGACATCTGATACAGAGGGGGCTTTTCCTCTGTTGAATGGGACAATAGCTATGGTTGTGTGTGAATGATTGGACACTAAATAGATAATGTTTTTAAATAAGCATGTTTTCGTTGCAAAGAGACAACCGCTTTATTGAACAAAAAGAGAAACTTCCACTATGCTTTGTTTCTTTTCTTTGGATGAACATGAAATTCTGAATTTATATTTCAGATTCTTTTACCTTAGCTATTGTTCTGCACAATTCCTCCAAAGTTAGCATAGGTCTCTTAACATCTTCTTAGATTCATACTCTTCTTGGTCAGTCCATTAGTTTAAGTGGATGGTTATGTATTGGCAGGTATACTGTTTCTATTTTGAGATGTTGAATGTAACAGAACTCTGTGAGATGTTCAAAGCTTGAGATAATGTTTTCTAGCCGAACTCTTCTTTAAACCTCTCCACAACTCTGACCTGTCTGCTGTGATATTTTATTATATTTTTATACCCACTAATGTTCTCTAACAAACCTCCAAAGCCTTCATAGAACAGCTGTGTTTATACTGAGTGAACATTACTAAAAGGTGGGTTTTGTTTATAATTTAAGTTCTGAAGGAAACTGATATTTATTTAGGGGTATAAGAGTGAAGTAGGGGGGTAAATACAAATGCAGGCCACCATTTTCAGAACTTTATTTGTCAAAATGTCCTTTATACAATTTGTTTTAAAGAAAATTGGCCATCAGCAGTTGCAATGTTTACTAATACCTCAGGCCAGCCATGCATGCTAGTGTTATTTTTATAAGTGTAAAAAGGTAAAATTGGAGAATTTGTGCAAATTTAGACCATGCAGTTAACAATTACTGCCAAGTATAAATCCTACATTTCCACAAATATGACCAATGTGATATTAACATTGTCATTCATATTACTTGGGATTGAAATACATGTGCTTTTCTTGCAAAATATGTATCTTCCGATTTTGACATTCAGTTTGTGGCAAGTTTCCTCAACACATTTATCTGCATCATATAAACTTGTCACAATGGCACTGTTATTCAGTAAATTAAACCTTCTGATGGATGGTATATCCAAAGATTAGTCTTAAAAATCTGCTGTTAGCTAGCAATCCAAAGCAGATGGAAGAAACAAATGTAAACATGGTTGGCATGGATATTGGCATATCAACTGAAGAGGTCAAATATTCTGCTTTACAATCATTGTTTGGATTCAGTCTGACTAGACAGCCACTTGAAAGAGCATCCCTTCAATTACCTGTTCAGAGTCAGAGGACAAACATGCTCAAAACAGGAAAATATCAGCATTCCAGTGTCCAACCCTGTGATTAGGCTCCGCTACAGCATGTTGTTCAATAGGAACTCAAACAGCCTCAGGGATTAAGAGAGCAAAAACTATCCGAGTTTATTATTCAGAACACAATTATCAGGACAAGACCTTAGAGTCACTGCATGGCGATTTACTGACTGATGCAATCCACTGAGGTAGATGAATAATCACAGAGCGACCAGCCTGCCAAGCTTGTTGTAGGAGATCAAAAATTAATGAAAAGCAATCCATGTGAAGTGATTAAGAGAAGTAAAAAAAAACATACAATTATTTAAGTTGGCAACCTTACAGATGCAAAGAATAAAAAAGAAAAATTAGGTGGCTCATTAATATTGTGGTTCGACTGGTGAAAATGATGGATTCAGTTAATAAATACTCCAGTTATTCTTGGTGAATTAAACAAAATGCTCTTTAATCCATCACAGCCTTGTTGAAAAGCAGCACTGAGAGCTCAGGTTTAGCTGGATTAGCCAACATATGACAGGCTGAACTGAGAACATCAGCCATTATTTCCTAAATGCTTCTTCCTCACATCTTGTATTTAGATCACACAGCCACACACAGCCATGTAAACATCATGATATATTCTCTGAGCCCCAGATGGTCAGTGCGGGGCATCATGTACCCCAGCCGACCCAAAGGCTTTGCCGGACCAGTAAAGCCTACTGAGGGTGGCTTTAATACTGAAAATTAATCAGGAAAATCCTGCTTGGAAGAAACTCACTGACACAACTTAAGGAACTCCAAAACCTCTTTAATGTTTTGGTCGAAAGCTGCAGAGTAGGTCTTGCTGTACTAACTGGTTACACACTGACATTACTCTCAAACCCAGACAAATGTGACAAAATTCATAATGTCAGACATACTTAAACAATAAACAAATACTTAAACAATAAATAAATATGTAAGAAATTATTGAGGCTTTTAAACACGGGTGGATACATTTATGTATGTAAATATATAAATTTTTATATATATATAAATATATATATTAATTTTATATATATATATATATATATAAAATATATAAATATATAATTAAAATGTAAGTCTTCTTTTTTTGTTTAAAATTACCATACTTTTTTATTAAGCAAATGATTAATTTATTAGATTGTGGCACGATGGCCCTTGATAATCTGTAAACTAACATATAAAAATTAAAAGCTGGAATATGTTGACTTAAATGATAATTTAAATGATAAATGTCTTAAAAAATGAAGATTATGCAAGTTTGAGGGGCTCTAATGAGAGCTGAGTAAGGCGAGTGCGTCCTGAGAGTCAGTGGTGGGTGTAACAGAGAGAATATATAATATTCGCTGTGTTTATATATACAGTATATATATATATGTATATATATATACATATATATATATCGTCGTACTCGTCATCCACTTTATCCTGGACCACGGACTCAGCAGAGATGCCCAGACGTCCCTTTCCCCAGATACCTCCTCCGGCTCCTCCGGGAGGAGCCCAAGGAGTTCCTAGGCCAGCCGAGAGACACAGTCCCTTCAACGTGTCCTGGAACGTCCCCTGGGCCTCCCCCGATGGGACGTGCCTGGAACACCTGCCGAGGAAGGCACCCAGAAAGCATCCGAAATAGATGCCCGAGCCACCTCAACTGGCTCCTCTCGATGTGGAGGAGCAGCGGCTCTACTCTGAGCCCCTCCCGGATGGCCGAGTTCCTCACCCTATCTCTAAGGGAGTGCCCGGCAACCCTACGGAGGAAGCTCATTTCAGCCGCTTGTATCCGGGATCTCATTCTTTCGGTCATGACCCAAAGTTCATGGCCATAGGTGAGGGTAGGAACGTACACCAACCGGTAAATCGAGAGCTTCGCTTTTCGGCTCAGCTCTCCCTTCACCACAACGGACCGGTACAACACCCCCATTACTGCGGCAGCCGCACCGATCCGTCTGTCGATTTCCTGCTCCATCCTTCCCTCACTCGTGAACAAAACCCTGAGATACTTGAACTCCTCCACTTGAGGCAGGAACTCCCCTCCAACCTGAAGAGGACAAGCCACCCTTTTCCAGTCGAGAACCATGGCCTCGGACTTGGAGGAGCTGATCTTCATCCCAACCGCTTCACACTCAGCTGCGAACTGCCCCAGCGCATGCTGTAGGTCTTGGCTAGAGGGGGCCAGCAGGACCACGTCATCCGCAAAAAGAAGAGACGAAATCCACTGGTCCCCAAACCAGACCCCCTCCGGCCCTTGGCTGTGCCGGTGACAAAGGGCAGGCCTGCCAGAGTCGTACATGCACCGGGAACAGGTCCGACTTAGTGCCGGCAATGGGGACCAAACTCCTGCTCAGCTTGTACAGGGACCGGATGGCCCCTTATAAAGGGCCCCCGATTCCATACTCCTGGAGCACCCCCCACAGGGCACCATGATGGACACAGTCGAATGCCGTCTCCAGGTCCACAAAACACATGTGGACCGGTTGGGCAAACTCCCATGAACCCTCGAGTACCCTGTAGAGGGTATAGAGCTGGTCCTGTGTTCCACGGGACCAGCTCGGGATGAAAACCACACTGCTCCTCCTCAAGCCGAGGTTCGACCTTTGCCCGGACTCTCCTCTCCAATACCCTGGCATAGGCCTTACCAGGGAGGCTGAGGTGTGTGATCCCCCTGTAGTTGGAAAACTCCCTCCGGTCACCCTTCTTATGAAGGGGCACCACCACCCCAGTCTGCCAGTCCAGAGGCACTGTCCCCCACCGCCACGCAATGTTGAAGAGGTGTGTCAACCATGACAGCCCTACAACATCCAGAGACTTGAGGTACTCAGGGCAGATCTCATCCATCCCCGAAGCCCTGCCACCGTGGAGCTTTTTAACCATCTCGGTGACTTCAGCCTGGGTGATGAAAGAGTCTAACCCCGAGTCCCCACCCTCTGTTTTCACCAGGGAATGCGTGATGGCAGGATTGAGGAGATCCTCGAAGTACTCCTTCCACTGCCCGATAATGTCCTCAGTCGAGGTCAGTAGCCTCCCACCCCGACTGTAAACAGTGTTGGCGAAGCACTGCTTCCCCCTCCTGAGGCGCTGGACGGTTTGCCAGAATCACTTCGAGGCCAATCGGTAGTCCTTCCCCATGGCCTCACCGAATTCCTCCCAGGACCGGGTTTTTGCCTCTGCCACAGCCTGTGCCACGGCACGCTTGGCCTCATGGTACCCGTCAGCCGCCTCAGGAGTCCAACAAGCCAACCACAGCCAATAGGAATCCTTCTTCAGCTTGACAGCGTCCCTTACTGCTGGTGTCCACCACCGGGTTTAAAGATTGCCACCGTAACAGGCACTGCAGACCTTACGGCCGCAGCTACGGACAGCAGCATCGACAATAGATGTGGAAAACATGGTCCAGTCGGACTCTATGTCTCCAACATCCCCCGGAATCTGGTCAAATATCTCCCGGAGGTGGGAGTTGAATACATCCCTGGCCGAGGGCTCTGCCAGACGTTCCCAACAGACCCTCACTATGCCCTTGGGCCTGCCAAGTCTATCCGGCTTTCTCCTCTTCCACCGGATCCAACTCACCACCAGGTGGTGATCAGTGGACAGCTCAGCCCCTCTCTTCACCCAAGTGTCCAAAAAGGTCTGACGATACGACAACAAATTCGATCATCGACCTCCTGCCTAGGGTGTCCTGGTGCCAAGTGCACTAATGGACACCCTTATGCTTGAACATGGTGTTCATTATGGAGAATCCGTGACTAGCACAGAAGTCCAATAACGAAACACCACTCGGATTCAGATCGGGGAGGCCATTGCTCCTGATCATGCCTCTCCAAGTGTCACTGTCGTTTCCCACGTGGGCGTTGAAGTCCCCCAGCAGAATAATGGAGGGGCACTATCCAGCACCCCCGGCAGGCACACCAAGAAGGCCGGGTACTCCGCACTACCGCCCGGCCCGTAGACTGAAACGACAGTCAGAGACCTGTCCCCAACCCGAAGGCGCAGGGATGCAACCCTCTCATCCACTGGGGTAAACCCCAACACGACACGGCTGAGCTGGGGGCCAACAAGCAAACCCACCTCAGCCCGCCGCCTCTCCCCATGGGCCACTCCAGAGTGGAAGAGAGTCCAGCCCCTCTCGAGGAGATGGGTTCCAGAGCCCGCACTGCGTGGAGGTGAGCCCCACTTTTTCTAGTCAATATCTCTCGACCTCCCCACAAGCTCAGGCTCCTTCCCCCCCAGTTAGGTGACTTCCACATCCCTCATGAGGGTGTCTTGAACCGCTCTTTGTCTGACCCGTCACCTAGAGCCTTTTTGCCATGGGAGACCCTACCACGGGCCTTTAAGCCCCAGGCAACATAGCCTCTAGGATCATTCGGGCACTTAAACCCCTCCACCACGTAAAGGTGGCGGTTCAAGCAGGGCTATAAATATATGGTGGGTGTGTATATATATATATATATATATATATATATATATATATATATATATATATATATATATATATATATATATATATATATATATTATATATATACAGGGTTCCTCCTAATTCAGCACAATGCTAGACATCATGTGGCTGGTGTGTGTCAGCAGTTCCTGCAAGATGAAGACATTGAAGCTATGGACTGGCCCGCCCGTTCCCCAGACCTGAATCCGATTGAGCACATCTGGGACATCAAGTCTCGCTCCATCCACCAACGTCACATTGCACCACAAACTGTCCAGGAGTTGGCGGATGCTTTAGTCCAGGTCTGGGAGGAGATCCCTCCCAGGCGTTGTAGGGAGGTCATACAGGCACGTGGAGGCCACACACAATGCTGAGCCTCATTTTGACTTGTTTTAAGGAGATTACATCAAGGTTGGATCAGCCTGTAGTGCGTTTTTCCACTTTAATTGTGTGTGTGACTCCAAATCCAGGCCTCCATTGGTTAATAAATTTGATTTCCATTGATGATTTTTGTGTGATTTTGTTGTCAGCACATTCAACTTTGTACAGAGCAAAGTATTCAATGAGAATATTTCATTCATTCAGATCTATGATGTGTTATTTGAGGGTACCCTTTATTTTTTTGAGCAGTGTATATTTATATGGGCTGCAGCAGCACAATGCTTGTTTTCCCAGTGCATGCAGGAGATTTTTGAGGGTACCCCGGATTCCTCCTGCAGCACAAAAGCATTTATGTCGGTTGCACAAAACAATGCGTCCATGCAGGGTATTTTCTCCTGCCTTTTCTTTTCTGCCCTAAACTGGATTAGAAAACTGCAAAGTGTGCCCTACCTCATGTCCACTTGAAATATTCTAGAGAGATACCCTATGACCCATTAGGTGGATGTAGAAAATGGATGGAAGAATGGATGTTGTATGATACAGTTTGATCTTTCGTGAACTAAACCTGTGTGCTCCAGTTTTTATGACTGTCTGTAAAAAATGCTAATTGCAAGAGAAAAACAAATAAAACACAATACTGTTACCAGTATAAAGTATAGAATAAAAAGCAACAAATGCTTCCATGGCAACAAATCATTTTGAATTACACAGGTGGAGAAAAATTCTGGAAATGAGGCTAACATGGCATTTAGAAGTTTACTAATTCTCACCCAATGACAGCTGGAGATAGACATCCACCCCCCTTCAACCATGAAAGAAAAAGCCTGTACAGGCAGTGGATGGATCGGTAATATTTACTAATTTTTCTAAGATGAGAGC
Source organism: Crenichthys baileyi (assembly GCA_036173005.1). Classification (NCBI taxonomy): domain Eukaryota; kingdom Metazoa; phylum Chordata; class Actinopteri; order Cyprinodontiformes; family Goodeidae; genus Crenichthys; species Crenichthys baileyi. Next base: position 9,352 of record JAHHUM010002513.1, read on the forward strand.
TAAATTGCTTTTTTTGTTAGAAAAACAGTTGTATGTAAACCCACTGTTTTCTTTGAAAAAAAATAAAACTTCAGTTCCAGTGTTAACTTCAGTTTTGACACAAGAATATTATTTACAAAGTCTACATAAACCAATAGTTTATTTTTAAATAGGTGTTAAAATGAAACTACAAAAAAGGAAAATAAATAGATAAATAATGCAGTTCCAATTTTAATATGTGACGTAGAGGAAAGTTTGCCCAACTTCCAAAAGCTTCTGGTATTCTACCAAGATTATATTTAAAAGAAGAGTAACTGATGGGTATTGTGTTCTAAATTTTGAAAATAATCCAACCTACTACAGAAGATAATGTACTGGACTTAAAAATACTAAAAACAGTTATGGATGGTAAAATATGGTGGTGGCAGCATTATGCTGTGGGGAGGCTTAGGAAGGAAACCTGATAGAGTCTGCGAACAACCTGAGACAGTGGTGTAAGTTCACCTTCTACCAGGACAGTGACCTAAAACATTAAAACAGAAGCAAATTCATGTATTAGAATGGCCTAGTCAAAGTTGAGACCTAAATCTAAATGGAGTTTAGACGAAAATTCAGAATGAAAGACTCACCTTTACCGTCTCCACCTTCCAATGACTCTTCTGTCCGTCCCCCGGCCTTCCAATCAGCATCCTGTCCATCTGATTCTCCATCCAATCACCCTCCGACGCCTTGCTTTTAAAGGACTCTCATAATCCTTCCTCCCCTACCGCTCGTAGGAGCACTCGCCTTGCTTCATGGCTCATTTCTTCCTTGTCTCAGCTCTAGGCAAGTGGAAAGTGCATTAAGAAACTCCTACACTTCTCCTGCTAAGCGTCGCCGAGGTGGCCCTGCCTCCTCACCGGCTCCCGCCGCTGCGTCACCCGGCCTGGTTTCTCCAGCAGTTTCTCCTTCCATCTTCATCCCTCGAATCGATCATCCTACAAATTTCCATGCTTCATTCATCTCGTTCATGGATTCTCTCCAGCGCTCCACGTCATCTCTTACTCACCTGCTCTGTGACTTCGCCGCCATCTCTGCCACATCAGCATTTCCTCTTTCCTGCTCCATCGTAGCTGCCTGCTCCTCGGCCCCCTCCTCGGTTCGCTCCTTGCTAGTAAAATGTATCACTCCGCTCTCTCTTCTCTCTTTTTCATTAATGTGCTCTTCAAAGGTGCGGTGTTTCCCTCCCCTCTTTCATTCAGGTTGATCACTTACACTCATGTATTTTACCATCTCGTTCAGGCTCAGCTCTAAATCCTGCGGAGGCAGCTCATTATCTGGTTTCTCTCATTTTACCATCTCCTGAGGCTGTCTAAATGTATCGCTTCCTCTGATTGCTTTTCTGCTTCGTTTAAATCATCTCGTCCCCGGCTTTCCATCCGAACTACACCCTGCTGCCGGTCAGACCTCTCGGAGTTTCTCCGGTCCTTGGTCTCCAGAAGCGATCACACTCTTTATCTAACACTGACTCTTAAAGGAACAACTTTCAAACAGCTTCTAACTTTCTGCTCCCTTATTCTAAATTAAGCAGAGGAATGATTACAGAGATCAGCGCTGAGGCTCCTGTCTCGGATCATCGCCGTATGTGAAAGGTTGACAAAGAGCCCCGAAAGGAGGTCACATGTAGTTTTATATCTGGCACTCCAAAGCATTAGCTGTGCACTCCCCTAGTGTTTATCAGCATTGCGGTGTCTGTCTGATAGGTTGTGTAGTAGCTGGTGTCCATTCTTAATCTAAGTGTGCTGTGGCATTCTAATCAAACAGTTATCGGCTACTCCCTTTAAAAAACCCAGTGCCCCAGCCACAGGTCATTCATGTCAAACATTAGGCCATTTATCTCTGTATGCGTGTCGATGAATATTCTTATCTTTATGGTATCAATGGAAAAAATCAGCTATGCATATTATTATATAAGTTTATCCCTAACATTTCTTAGGATCCTCTATTGGCGCTCACGGCCGCCTCTAAGCTTTTCAGAGTCGCCAGCTGCTTAGTTTCACCCGAGCACAGAATAAACTTAATACCTATCCGTCCCTTATTGTCATCCTACATTTCTTACATGGCTGCTCGTTTTTCATTAGTATCTCAAGTCCTTCTCAGCCTTAGCTGCATCCACCCTCACTCAATCAAGAGCCTGCTTAAACTGGTGTGTTTCTTTCCACTGACAATTTATCATCATGCAAGCCACCTTCGGTTTCCCTGCGGCTTAGTCGGCCATCAAGGGGCTCTTTGTTCTTCTCTTCCTTTTTTTCCAGAACTTCTGCTGCGGTCTTTAAAAAAACTGCCGGGGCTTTCCGCTCCGTCTTCTTTCGAACTGGAACGGTACTCTCCTTCTTTCCAGCGTCATCATTCGCTGGGTGACTTGTTTTTCGTTTTACGGCTTTAGGGCCCGGGTTTAAAAGATGGTCTCTCAGCGGATGGTTCAAAACCCTTTTGGTTGAAGAGCCTTGCATTGTGATCTCATTGTAAGATTTAAGTAAAATTGCAGAATATAAATACATTTTAATAACTTAATCAATACTGTTTTTTAACCCCCTTTGCCTCATTACTTGACCATAAAAAATTTTATTTATCTTAATTTTTACAACCCCTTTTTGTCCTTTGTCAATCTTTCCCTTGAGTGGTTTTACCCCATTTCGCCATATATACAAAATTGTACTTGAGCGACAAATCTTTGTCCACGACGCAGCTTTTAATATGTAAGCACTTTATTTTGTCGGAAGCAGCCAGGTTTTTTAGTTGACATGAAGAAGGGGCTTGTCTTAATGGTCTTTGCCAAAAAGGGAAAATTTGAGAAAAGTCATTTTAATAGCGGGTTTTGGGCATAAATACATTTAGGTGTTTATCATCTGAGTAACAAGTTAAGATGTTTCCTTAGTGCATGGCTAAGAGATCATTGAACATTTCTTCTTTCTTCTGTCCGTGGCAACTGGAACAATGCTTCACCGTAACCTGCAAACAGGTGGATATGACCTGCCAGGGGTGGAGTTAAGCAATGTGCCTCTCATTGGCTTCCGACCCTTATCTCCTGATGGTGGAACCCCAAGCAGCCAGTCAGGGATTATTATTATTATTATTATTATATTTCAACCATGTTCCCTTATCAACCAGGCGCTTTCCTGTTTCAATATTCATCAATAACTATCTTTTCCTGCGATGATTGTAAAGCACACTTCCTCTCTGTACACAGGGTTGGCGCTGCTCTGTTCAGTGGTTTACAGCACCTCCCCGGACCATTCGTTTCAACATGAGCACTAATTGCTCTACTGCCGCAGCAGAATAACAAACTCTTATGAAACAATCTATGAACAGTCAATATTAGTAAGGTCATTTACACGGACGTAGCTCCGTCCGCAGGTTTTGGGGGGGTTTTCTCAGGGCAATTCGTTTCCGATGCAAGGCTTCCTTCCTTTCCCAATCTGAATCCCCAGCTTTCTATGAGATCATCTCATCACCATAGCCTGCTGCATCTGGGACATTTCTGGAAGAAGCGCATCGCCGCTTTATCTAATATGCAGCAGTGGTCGATCCCGTTAGTCAAGCCGCTTGTACTCTAAGGCATTATGCCTTACCTCCGGTGATTCCTGGCAAGTCATAACTCATAACTTCATCATTCCTGCTCATCATGTTCCAGGTTATTCTATTTATTTCCTAGGTCTTCTGTTGTCTCTGCCCCAAATCAGTCTACCCCAATTTCTCATCTCAAAGTCCTAAGGGGTCTGATTTGGAATCCACTTTTCATCCTTGCTAATATCAACCCCCGCATTCTTTTTATTTATCAGGTTTTAGTTTTTTTCTACTTTAAAAATCTTTTCCTTCGTATGTCCCCCATTTCTCACGCTAGAAGGACCCCCATGCCCCGCATCCTGGTTCCTCAAAATTTTTTTGGGCAAGTCTTAGTTTAATAATTCCCCCACCGTTTTCAAGGCCATTCCTTCAAAAATAGGAGCGGGCCACTACTGTGGCGACCCAATGTCTCTCCCTCAGCCGCTCTCCAGCAAATTGGTCTTTGGGCCCTTCTTCATCCTTCTCTTCCTATTTTTGCCCGGGAAATTTCCACTCTTTTTTATCTGCTCAATTTTTTATCAGCTCTCAGGAAAGACCCCCCCCAATTCCTGGTGGTGGTTTGGGCCCATTTATCTATCTTTTGCTTAGTTCAATCATCATTTTTCCTTTTTTGCAGGACTCCCCCTTCAGCCCCTGCCAGTCTAATTTTTCCCCTCACTCTAGCTCACCTATGTTCTTCGAAAAGTATTTCTCTATTTTTTTTCGCCCTTCTTCGAATTGAAAGCCGATTATTCCTTGTCTTTTTCATGCTTTCATTCAATTTTTACTTTTATTCTCTTTCCTGTTTTTTACTTTTGACCTTCAATTTTTTCCAAAAACCCCTACTAATAGATCTTTATTTTAATTTTTATTTCATATCTTCATCTGCATTTTCTTTTATGGCATTTTCAGCACTCCATAGGTTCCAAAATTTCTTCATCTCATTTTATTTTTCCTCCTTTATCCAATCCTATTCCCCCTTTTCCCTTTATATATTCTTTTTTTTCAATTCCCTCTAATTTCCTGCCTTTATTCCGTATTTACCTGTTCTATCTTTTTTTTTTGCTCAGCTGATCTGTTCATAGCTTTATTCCCATATCTTTATTCGTAAATCCTCTGCGGAATATACCTTTATCACGCATTGCCATCACGGCATATCTATCATCTTGCTCTGCTCTCTAAGCATATAATCATCAAGCATTGCCAACACGGCATATCTATCATCTTACTCTGCTCTCTAAGCTTAATCATCAAGCGTTGCAAACGCGGTATTAATATCGCCTCACATTGCCAGCACGGGAAATCTATCACCTTACTCTGATCTAAGCATAATCATCAAGCATTACCAAAAACGGTATATCTATCACCTCGCATTGCCTAAACAGCATATCTATCATCTTCTTTGCTTCTCTATTATTTTCCTTGCTTCATAGCCTGTCCTGCGGCTTTCGCTTCTCTCTTCCTTTCTTATTTCATCCTACTCTCCAGATAGATGCCCCCTCTAGTTCTCAATTAGGCCTCATCCCGGCCTCGGCTCTTATTTTGGGGGGAAGACATCTCTAAATCTAAGCCTTACAAATGATCATCTTAGCTCATGTCATTCTCAGCATTCATGTCTTCCTCCCAGGTCCGAGCACCAAAGAAATAAACATGTAATTTCACATCATTGAAACTTTTCTAATTGCCATCCCTTTCTTTGTGAGTCTTTTCAGATTGAAATGGAGTTTAGACGAAAATTCAGAATAAAAGACTTACCTTCACCGTCTCCACCTTCCAATGACTCTTCCGTGCGTCTCCCGGCCTTCCAATCAGCATCCTGTCCATCTGATTCTCCATCCAATCACCTTCCGACGCCTTGCTTTTAAAGGACCTTCAGCTGTGTTCATCCTCGCTTGTCAGCTGAGCTCACCCCCTTCACCCCCACTCCACCATTTTCCTTCACATCTACTCCTGGCTTCCTCGCTCCCTGTCCGCCAATCCACCACCAGTGTCGGATCAGGGGGAAGACATCTCTAAATCTAAGCCTTACAAATGATCATCTTAGCTCATGTCATTCTCAGAATTCATGTCATCCTCCCAGGTCCGAGCGCCAAAGAAATAACCATGTAATTTCACATCATTAAAACTTTTCTAATTGCCATCCCTTTCTTTGTGAGTCTTTTCAGATTGAAATGAGAATCTGTGGCCAGATTTTAAAACTGATATTTTCATTGCTGACCATCCAGCATAACCAAACCAGAAGTATTTTGCGATGAAGAATAGAGAAAATTTCTTTAACACGTTTGAAATGCAGGTGCTAACTGGGATACAAAAATGTCTGCTGTCACTTTGGCCAAAAGGAGGCATAGATAGAATGGCAGATGACAGGGAGAGATAATCTTCTGTACATGTGCCAACCGATTTGGGTTGTCAAAAATAAAAATATTAAAAATAGATGAGAATAGAGTGCAAAAACCTGATCATAGCAAAATGCGCACATAACTGATCAAGCACACACAGCCTTTATAACTTTTTTGACAGTAACGTTACGTCATTGCAGGGCAATCGGAGCTGGATCAGTTTGATTACGGTGTTTAAAATTTAAATATGGGGGGGAAGGTTTTGTTTATGCAGTTAAAAATTATTTTGTGTCACCAGAAAACTATTTAAACAATCAAACACATATATCATTAAAATATTGGCAAAACAAACAAAACGAATTTTGTAAAATCATTGGATAATTTATTTATTTTTATGTACATAAATGTTCGATTTAACGTCTTTGCACGACAGTCAATTCAATTCAGTTCAATTCAGTTTATTTATATAGCGCCAATTCACAACGCATGTCGTCTCAAGGCACTTCACAAAAGTCAGGTACATACATTACAATTAATCCAAATCATTGAACAGTGCAGTCAGATTCTGTTATTTATTCAAATTGGGGAAAAAAATTTTGTCTATCTAAGGGAAAACCCAGCAGATTGCATCCAGTCAGTGACTTGCAGCATTCACTCCTCCTGGATGAGCATGTAGAGACAGTGGACAGTCACTGGCGTTGACTTTGCAGCAATCCCTCATACTGAGCATGCATGTAGCGACAGTGGAGAGGAAAAACTCCCTTATAACAGGAAGAAAACCCCCAGCAGAACCACCTCAGGGGTGAGGGGCCCATCTGCCACGACCGACTGGGGGTTAGGAGAGAACAAGAGAGAAAACAAAGAGAACAAAGAAGCACTGATCCAGGAGTACTTTCTATGGGAGGAAAAGGTAAATTTAATGGATGTAGCTCCTTTAGTCTTTTCACCTAGAAAAAAAGAACAGATAAACTCTGAGCCATTTTTAATGTTAGAGTCTGGGGAGAGCAAAATAGAGTTAGTTGCGAAAAAGTTTCCGTAAGTAGCTATGTCCTGGAGAGAGAAAGGGGTTAAAACACTGAAAGACGGGGCCTGTGGATCATCGGTAGAGGGTGAGCACCAAGTTGTTGCCAGCAGAACCCTCGGACGATCCCCTCTCCAGACAGTTGTCACAGGTTTCCCCAACAGAGTCAGGCCAGGTGTAGCTTCAGGAAGAGAGAAGAGAGAGAACAAAGTTAAAGCTGAAAAAAACAGCAAAAAATACAAAATTGAAGAGTAGTGTGAGAAAGTAGCGAAGAGGGTGAAAGTTGTCATTTTTGTCCTCCAGCAGCCTAAGCCTATAGCAGCATAACTACAGAGATAGCTCAGGATAACCGAGCCACTCTAACTATAAGCTTTATCAAAAAAGGGAACGTTTTAAGCCTCCCTTAAAAGTAGACAGGGTGTCTGCCTCATGGGAACAAACTGGGAGCTGGTTCCACAGGAGGGGAGCCTGATAACTAAAGGATCTGCCTCCCATTCTACTTCTAGAGAGCTTTAGGAACCCCAAAAACCTGCAGTCCGGGAAAAACGAAGTGCTCTTTTTAGGAACTTTGGAACAATCAGCTCTCTGATTTTCGGGGAGCTAAATCATTAAAGGGCTTTATATGTGAGGAGGAATTTTTAAAATTCTATTCTGGATTTAACGGGGGCCAATGAAGGGGAAGCTAAAGTAGGGGGAAAATTTTTATCTTTTTTTTTAAATTTTCATCAGAACTCTTGCGGCAGCATTTTAATCAGCTAAAGGGTTTTTTTAAACTGCCTTTTTTGGGGAAACATCCTGATAGTAAAAAATTACAATAGTCCAGCCTTGAAGTAAAAAATGCATGGACTAGTTTTTCCAGCATCATTCCTGGACCGGATTTTTTCTAATTTTTGGCAATGTTCCCGGGAGTGAAAAAAGGAAAAGGGGGGAACCTTTTTTTAATATGGTTTTTAAAATACATGTCCTGGAAAAAGTAACACCAAAGGGTTTTTTTACTTTTTATCGGAGGCCATTTAAATCCCATCCAGGTTTAAAGTTTTTAACAAAGCATTTTTTTTTTTTAAAACTCCGGGCCAAAGACGAAAACTACTGTTTTTGTCTGAATTTTAGAAGCAAAAAATTTTAAAGTCAATCCAATTTTTTTTATGTCTTCAAGACATGCTTGTAGTCTACTAACTGGTTGGGGCTCATCAGGATTTATGGATAAGTAAAGCTGAGTGTCATCAGCGTAACCAGTGAAAATTTATTCCTGCTGCCTGATAATTTTTACCTATTGGAAGCATATATATTGTAAGAGAATTGGCCCAAGTACTGAACCCTGTGGTACTCCACAATTTAAACCCCTGGAGTTTAAAGATGATTTATCATTTACATGAACCAAACTGGAATCTGTCAGACAAAAAAGATTTAAAACCAGCCTAGTGCTGTTCCCCTGATCCCTACAGCATATTCCACCCCTTTCTAAGAGAATTTTTAGGGATCGACTGTATAAATTTAAAGCCGAGTTTAAACCAAAACCAGTACAGACACAACCCCATTATCTGAGGCAATAAGAATATCATTAGGGGACTTTCAGCAGAGCTTTTTCCCGGCTATGATGAGCTCTGAAACCTGACTAAAACTCTTAAAAGGGGGCCCATTGCTGTGAAAAATGCTCACATCATTTTATTGGGCAACTTTTTTTCTCAAAAATTTTAGATAAGAACGGAAGATTGGAAATGCGGTCGTTTTTTTATTAAGTCTTTCTCGATCAAGCGAAGGTTTTTTAAAAAAGGTTTTAAATTACAGCTACCTTAAAGCTTGGGTACAAATCCATTTACTAAGGATAGATTAATCATATCTAAAATGGGGCTGGTATAAAGGGGAAAACTTCCTTAATAATTGGTTGGGTTGGGGTTTCTAACATAAAATTGAAGGTTTTGAAAAAAGCTAATTTTTCTGATAACTCAGGAAGCCCCCACAGGATCAAAACAGTCCAAACACAGATCAGGTTTTAAGTTTTTTTCCAATGTTTTTCTCACTTTGGGGATGAATTTAATCATCTCGGGGAGATTGTCAAATTTTCTTTTTAATAGAATCAAATTTTTTTTTTGGAAGAATCCCATAAAATCATGACTGCTAAGAGCTAAGGGGAATGGATGGCTCACAGAGCTATGACTCTGTGTAAGTTTAGGGAACTTTACTAAAGGAAACCTAGGATTATTCTTGTTCTCTTCTATTAAGGATGAGAAATAAGCTGTTCTTAGCTTGGTGAAGTGTCTTTTATACAACCAGTAGGCTTTTTTTTTTCCCGATTAAGTAGGAAACCTCTAGGGTGTTTTGAGAGCGCCATTTTCCGAATTTTCCTAACATTGTGCTTTTTAAAGTACGCAGCTCTGAATTAAAACCAGGGAGCCTGCCTCCTATGAATAAATTTTCCCTTTTTTTTTTTCCCAAGGGGGCTGCATTGTCTAATGCACCACGCAATGTGGAAGTAAAACCCCTGAACAAGGGGAACAATTTTGTGAAGGAAAAGAAAAAAAAATTTGCCCCCATCCCGTTTTTCTGTGGTAATGGGGCCAAAATTAAAAGTGGAACAGATTCTTTAAAGGTTGTTAAAAAGCATCGTCTGATAATGATCTACTATAATGACATTTTTTTTTCAGGTGTGGAGTACTGGTTAAAATTAAACTCAAAAGGTTATTAAAAAAAGGTCAGACAGGACAGGGGTTTGTGAGAAATATTGTAATGTTTTGTACACTCAATGCCATATGTCAGCACAAGGGCCAAAAGATGAAACAAAGCCCTGGGTAGGTTTTTAATGTTTTGAGTAAAGCCAAATTGAGTCTAAAATACCATTAAAGGCTATATTTAAGCTATCCCCTTTCCAGTGTCAACCCCCAAAAATTAAAATCCCCCACTATAATAAATTTTTATCGGTATTTAACACTAAATCAGAAAAGGTCTGAAAACTGATCTAAAAAATTGAGAGTAAGGGCCTGGTGGACGGTACAAAACAACAAAAAGAAGTGGTTTTTTAGTGCTTTGCAATTTGGATGAGGAAATAAGGATTAAATATTCAAAAAGGGGTTGAGCTATTGGTTGGTCTGGGACTAATCAATAAATCGGACTGAAAGATGGTTGCTAACTCCTCCTCCTCGCCCAGTTATTTCGAGGGAAAGTGTGAAAAATTTTTAAATAATTAGTAGGAGTTTGGGCTCTTTATAGTAACATAATCCTCTTGCTGCGCCCAGGTTTTCGGTGAGGAAAAAAAAATCAAACCTGATTGTCAGAAACAGGTCACTAACTTGCAAAGTCTTTTTAAAAGGGAGAGATCTTATGTTCAGGAAACCACATTTAATTGTTTTTTTTTTTTATTTTTTTGCTGAGTTGTGTTTTTTTTTTTATGAGATTTTCCTGATTTCCCTCTTTTTAGATTATTTTTTAATCTATTTCAATTTTGGGCCTTGGGCGAGACACTGTCTTAATTGGGTAAAGGGGGGGTAGCAGTACAGAAGCTGCAGAGAGGAGTGTTAAAACCCACACCCTGCTTCCTGGGCGAACCCTGGGTTTGTCAAGTTTTTTGGGGGACTAATAAAATTTTCCAGATTCCTAAAAGAAGAGCTGCTCCCATCCAAAGTGGGGATGGTGCCGTCCCCTCTCCGGATCAGAAACCCGGGTTTTTCCCCAAAAAGGTTTTGCCAATTATCAATGTAGGCCCACATCGTTTTTCTGGACACCACCCGACGCAGCGGTTTAATGACAGCATGCGGCTAAACATGTCGTCACTGGTCAGATCGGGGAGGGGACCAGAGAAAATTTGGGCGGGCCGACATTGTTTTGGCAAAATTTTCACACACCGAAGCAACACTAACTTTAGTGACCTCCGATTGACGTAACCGGGTGTCATTACCGCCAGCGTGAATAACAATCTTTCTGTATTTTTCGCTTATCCTTAGCCAGCAGTTTCAGGTAGGATTTGAAAGTTTTTCCCCCCGTTTTGGCCCCTGGGAAACATTTGACTATGGTCCTTGGTGTCTCTAGTCCCAAAGTTTCTGACTATGGAGCTACCAATTACCAGATTTTGGCTTCTCAGCGTTGTGTCGCTGAGCGGGGAAAAATCTATTAGAAACGCAGACTGGTTGGGGGTGACCTGTGGGCTGAGATCTAAGACTATGCTTCCTACGTACCGTCACCCGCCCCGGCCTGAGATCCCGGCTGCGCGGGCTCTGCCGGAGGACTGCTACGGGGAGCTACCCTCGGTGGCTCCACGCTGGCTAAGGGGCCTCGGCTATCAGTCATGTGACTCTATGTTTTAAAATTAGCAAAGCTATAACACACAGATTGCTAACTTCTACAACAATCTATTTTTATGTTGCCAATATTACGTTCAGGCTTAAATATTCTGGCTGTTTATGATAAAGTCCAAACTCTTCAAACATATACTCTCAAAAGTCTCGGAAAACAATTAAAAGATCGAAGAAAACAAAAATTAACAGACATATTTGTATTTTATATTGTTAATATTGATTGGCCAATTTGTTGAGAGTTACATTGAGCCATAAAAGAGAAATAATCTCATCAGGGCAGATGACAAACCTGCAGTGAGTAGCACAACAAAATTTAACTAACTGGAACAGCCCAGAAAAGCAAGGGGCAAAGGGAACAGAAGGAAAAAATTGCACGCAACACACCCACTTATTGCACGTGCAATTTATTTATAGTACACGCAAATTAGCACCCGCTATTTGGGTTCTTTGAAGATCAGGCCCTAGGTGCGCAAAGCTGGTAGAGATATACCCCTGTAGACCTGAAGCTGCATTTAACACAAAATGTGGTTCCACACATATTTACTCAGGGGAGCTAGATGCAAATGCACTTTATCATTTTACGTATCATCCACTTTACAGGTTCGTGGTTGCACCATGACCAAATCTGAAAAGGTGTAAGGTTTTGGAAGGGAATGTATGTTCTTTTTGTACAAGACTTAGGAACTGTGAAAATGCTTTAAGGAAAAAAAAAAAAATATATATATATATATATATACATATATATATATATATATCTATATATGTATATATATAGATATATGTATATATCTATATATGTATATATATATATATAGAGAGAGAGAGAGTTGTGAGAAAGTTGATAAGTCTTTCTGCATCCTTACAGAGAGCTAAAATACTCAGGAGTGGTAATAAATAACCTTTCTGTGGTGAATACTTTTACTCATATGATGAAATAACATAGTCAAATGTAAAATTACTGTATGCACTGTCCTCAGTCCCACAGCCAATGTTACAAAAGATGCTAAAGGCTTTAACACCTCCTCCTTGCTACATCTCACAGTTCAATGAGGACCTCATTCCGCTTTTTTGCTCAGCAGTGTGCAGCGTTCAGAATGACTAAGGTCTCTGCACGCCTATAGGTCTGATTTAAACCAGAGATGACCAATTACTTGTGTGGTAATGGCAAAACGATGAGCTGCTGTGCTGTGGAGCATCAACACCTCACAAGCCCATCGCCTGTGTGAGAGCTGCAGAAACCACACGAGGCTGTAATCTGCAGGATGACAGAGGATGTGCTAATTAGCACCTCAGCCAAGTCTAAACACAGTCCTTCACCCATGTCATACAGTCGTCTTTACACAGTGCATTATACACATCTACCTATTACTGCAGGTAATGTGTAATTTCTTACGATGATTTCACTTTATATCCAGTTATAATAACATGGCTTAAAATAATTTAACAAAAAAAGTGGAGTGTAAATGTAATATGAAATCAGCTTTTGCAGTGAAGACAAAAACAACCATGTCAGACGTTGGGGTTGTTCGCATGACTCAATGTGTGTGCCAGAGACGTTCAAGTTTAATGTGACAGAGGCATAATTTCGAAGAAGTTAAGATAAAATAAAACATGATGTACCAGTTATCTGCCATGGCTCTTTTATCTTAGTGTGAATAAAATAAAAAATTCAGAGCAGTCCATTTACTTATATACTACTTATACTCCAAGCAGCTGGAGAAAAACACTGAGAAAAACTGAAAGCTCTGATATTATTAGAATTTATGCATAAAGTACGTGATGTACCTGAAAGATGATATTTCTCTCAGCTCATTTTTCAGATCTTTGCTGGATTGTCTTCTCTTTTTTAGGCCTGACCTTTTTTTCTCTTTTCACTTGTCTGCGTTGCAGTATTTTTTAATACACGCTGCACAAATATGCGGTCATAATCAGATACAATTACTGGACTAAAAGTCTAACATTTAAAGAAAGTCTGGAAAATCTTTGTAAGGCCTTTACTTTTAAAAACTGCAAAAAACTGAAACATCTGAAGGACAGAAAAACTGGTTTCTTCTTTCGTAATTTCTTTGTTTTTAGCAATTATATCTTGTTTGGGTTTTACTATTTGTTCTTTATCCTTTTTTAACAATCTGACCTAAAAAAGTAGCTTTCACTGTTTGTTTTAATAAATTACGATGTTTCATTTCCCTATAATGAAACAAGCTAGTTAAAATTCTTCCTCTTTAAAGTGATCAAGACTGTCGTTTTTCCTCATGATAGTTACTCCATGTATGCCCACTTCCAGAGGTACACGTTTTTTAATGTTTGTGTGTAAACCTCTTTTCTCTTGTCTTCTCATTTTTCTCATAACCTTTACTTTTGTTTTTTTTACTTGGGGCAACTTCTGAACACAGATTGGAAAGCGATTTCTGCACGATTTGAATATTATCAGAGGAGCACTGAGTTTTACTACATTATAGAATTTTAAGGCAGACACCAAAAATGATTTCTATTTGCTGAATACCAGAATGTGAGTTTGTTTTTGTTTTTTTAAGAATTTTGTATTTCTGTCTTCAAATACAGAGGTTTACATACATTTCCTTTCTTCATTATTTGGTAATTTGCTCTTTAAAACTGTATGACTTGGATCAAACGTTTCGGGGTATACTTCCAAAAGCTTCTAACAATAGTTTGCTGGAATTTGGGCCCACTCCCCTTGACAGAACTGGTGTAACTGGATCAGGTTTCTAGGCTGCTTTGTTTGCAATTTGCATATGACCATTGTCCATCATGTCAGCTTCAACTTCCCAGATGATGTGTTGAGATGTTGTTTTAACATTTCCTCATGATTTTCTTTCCTCCTGGTGCCATCTATGTTTCAAAGTGCACCAGTCCCTCCCGCAGCAAAACAAACTACCAACATGATGCTACCACCCTCATATTTCACAATTGGGATGACGTTCTCAGGCTTGTAAGCTTCCTCCCTTTTCCTCCAATTTAACAATGGCCATTAAGGTCAAACATTTCATTTTCTATTTATCAGACCAGAGGACATGTCTTCAAAAATTAAAGTCTTTGTCCCTGAGTGCATTTGTAAACTGTGATCATGCTTTTTGCTGTAATGGCTTTTCAGCCCATGTCCGTACAGAACTCGTTTCACTGTGGATAATGACACCCTCTTACCAGCCTCGGACAGCATCTTCACAAGGTCACAAGGTCTTTAACGTTTGTTCTGGGGTTAATAGACACATATTGCACCAAAACACATTCACCTGTTGGACACATAACCCATCTCCTTCCTGAACAGTATGATAGCTGGACATTTCTGTGCTGTTCATAGATGCATATAATTGTTAAAACAGATGAATATGGCACTTTCAGGCATCTGGATGAACTAGACTTCTGGGTGTCCACAATTCAGATATTTTACCTGATTTCCTTTTATTTTATTCATGATGTCACACAAGGAAGCAGCGTGTTTGTTGGCTCTAGCAAACTGTTTAAAGACATAGGAATACGTTAGGTTATTGTGTGTTATTGGGAGGAGTTTGGTAAAGCCATGGAGAAGAACTACTGGTCGGCCTTGAACCGATTCTGGGAAACCGTCCAGTGCCTCAGGACAGGGAAGCAGTGCTTCACCAACACTGTTTACTGTAGGGGTGTAGGGGTGTTTACTGTAGGTTATTGTATTACATAGGAATCTTAGTGTTAGCAAATATAGATTATTTTGTTAATCCTAACTGACCTAAAACAGGAAAAATTTTGTCTAATTTAATGTCACTGATGGAAAAAGTTATGTCTATATATGTGAGTATGTCTATTTAAGTGTATGTAAACATCCTGTTTCAACTGTATGTTACAACCTTTGAGACTTTGGTCTTGTGTTTTGCTTTATTTTAGGATTTGTCAGTCATTGCTCTTCCCATTCAGTTCATTCCTTAGTTTTGAGATACCTTGTGGTTCTGTTCTGCACTTTACTTTAGCTTTACATGAACAGACTGCTGTTCTCTGTGAGCATAAGCATGGTCAGTCGTATGTCAGCGGCATGAGAAAGTGTTGGCCGAGATATTGGAGAGAATGGAGAGAAAAGAATTGGAGAGAAAAGCCCAAAAAACTCAAGCGCTACTACAAAAATATTAAGGACCCCAATTGTCTGTTTGTGTTTTGTTAATTGTATCAACCTGTTTTTAATTTAGTTCTTTTCACCTCAGTTGTACTTGAATTTCTGTTTTCTGTTCCTTCATTGTTGGGTTCATCATTCCTTTTCCGTAAAATATATCCATCCACCATGCGCCTGCCTGAGTTCTGTTGCTTCTTTGATCTTCAACAAAGTCAAACCGTGACATCAATGGCCGGAGCAGGTCAAACCGAGAGCTGTGGCAGCGGTCTGAAATCACGTCGTCTGCATGCATTTCCCAGCTGCTCGTTGCCTCGGTTGTCTTGTATTCCAGTAATCAAGCTGCCCAGAATAAATACTGCTTGGCTTTCGCATTCAGTGTCAGATCATCCTGTTGCTCACAGCTGCATGGTACTTTGTGTTTCTCTTGCGATGCATTATTTTGGATTACCCCCTGGGGTAGTATTTGTAAGTTTTCAAATGTCCTTTTTTAAGTAAATTGTTTATTTTCACCTGCCTGCCTTCTCCCTGCATTTGGGTCCTGCCCTTCTCCGTTACATGACACTGTATGATTCTTGCAGCTCACTTCTGTAGCATAAAAACCTGTTTAGTATAGGTTTAATATGCATTACCCCATAAATCCACACTGTGAATCATGTGTTGCACTATTACAGAGCAACAGAGCATATATATTTAATTGAATATTTCAAAAGTGTCAGTTATTCCTTTTGGGTATCAATGGGTATCAAAGCAGGAAACGTTGCATAACAGATCAGTGACTTGTTTGTAACCAGACTCAGTGGTCAGTGGTTTAAATGCTGAACAGGAATCTTTAAACACAATCTAACCAGCATTTTTGCTATCATTTTGACAAAATTGTGTTGCGTGCTTCACACAAACTGCTCCCTATTGGCTGCTCTTGTCTTTTGTGCAATTGTCATCTTATAGATGCGAATAAAAAAATACGTTTCTGGAATAAAATGCCCAAGCGCATAAGAAAAAGCACAACTGACTTGGACTGCTGTCTGAGAAGCATCAAAGAGCACTCAAAAACAAAACCACCAGGTGAACCCAAAAACGCCTTCTTTAATCAAGCAAAGGTCACCGAGAAAGAGAAGCAGTTAGTTCATCAACCAACATAAGAAAGAGACAGGCTAAAAAATTTTCGTAAATATCAGAAAAAATGTGATAAATGGTAAAACACAAAACTGGAAGTAGTGCAAAATGATCTGAGCATGACAAAAAGCCCTTGTGCAAAACAAAAATGAAGCTACAAACCATATCTCTCTGTTAGGGATTAATCTGGATCAAGAATTCAACAGAAAGAAGCAAACATTCAAAATAATCTCCTGAGTCCAAGCCATCAGGCTAATTAATAAAACTCTGTACTTTAAGTCTAGATGTGAATAAGAATGACTGATTAGCAGATTAAGAAACAAGTGAAGCCGAGTGTAGAACAAAAGAAAGGCAGGAGGCAAACCTGCAGAGACATAATAATCTAAAATGCAACAGAAAGCTTGAGACAAAAATGACCAAATCAATGAATTATAATCAGGTCACACAAAAACAGCTTTTCATTGCAGTGTGAGAAAATATTAATTCCTGACATTTAGTAGGCTTTCTGGCACAGCTTATTTTGACACAGGATAAACTTTACATCATATAGAAACTGAGAGAATCCTGTTTGCAACCGGGACAAGAGAGTTTTGACCAAAGCTGGTTTTAGATGTGATAACTAACAGTGGCAGCTTCTATCTATTTACATTTGGTTTTGATTAGTTCAACAGAACTGCTCAAGAGTCAAAACAAAATGAATTCCACAGGGAATATCATGCTCTGAGGGAGTCTCTGGAGTTTGGCCAGGAACAACTAGCTTTGCTCACAGCTGAGAACCAAGCGCTGAGGGATAGCACGAAAACACTTACCGATGGAATGACGCAGCTGTCTGGAGATATTTAAAAAAAGGAAGTAGACCATCCTGGATGTACAAGCTCAGGGAATGCAGGACAAACTTGTCTTCTCCGGCATCCCAGAAGGGGCAGAGGAGAACGCCGAATTTTTCCAACTTCAGCTGAAACTTCCAAGTGACGAGGTACAAAACACCACGTTACATTGTATTCACCGGCTCAGAGGTAAGAAGCCCGATCATAACCGACCTTGGGCAATTGTAGTGAAGTTCAAGTACTATAAGCAAAAAGAGCAGGTCGGAAGTCGGGGCAGAAAGCTGCGGGGAATGAACTTCAGCATTAATGACCAGTTTCCAAAGGAGATCCTCAACCGGAGGCGAGTTTTATTCCCAATCAGGAAGAAATAGATCACCGAAGTCAACAGAGCCACAGAGGCTGTAGATAAATTCTATGTTAATGGTCATTTGTTCAGGGACCGGGAGAACTCTGTGGCTTTATTGGAGAAACAGCAGGTTAATCTAAAACATGTAAGACTGGTTAGATAAGAGGTTAGATAACTGACAATTGTAATCTAATGTAAACATAACTCAGCATGATGGCTAGGCTTTTGGGTATCTGCTCCTTTTTGTCTCCTCTCACTTTGTCTGTTCCCACACCTCTCTGTCACTCTTTTTTCTTCTTTCTGTCACACACAAACATGCACACTGGCACACGTCCACACAAACACCTCACAAATATTTCTTAACAAAACCTTATATCTCTCACCCCCTCTTACCCCCAGCACCTTTTTAATTTTCTGCCTTTTTCTCTGCTATATCTCTGCTTCTGGACTTTACATCAGGCAACCCCAAGCACTAACTATGATTTCACTTGGGTCTATCTGTTTCTGTGGTGACATGCGCTGTCCAACTTTATCTACACGCACACAACTATGGGCACACTAAGGTTTGTCACATGGAATCTGGATGTTACCGGCACCAGAGAGAAAAAGTTAAAGATTTTTAACCAACTTAAAAGACTACAGACAGACTTATTACAAGAGATTCATAAATCTGCCACAGCTGCAAATGATCACCTGAAATCACCTGAGTTTCCTAGTTTTTTTCTGCCTGCTATAATTCTAGACAAAGGGGAGTAGCAATTTTAATTCACAAAAATGTTAACTTCACAGTATTAGACACAGTTCCAGATCCAGAGGATAGATTTATAATAATACAAATATCTATACATAACCAAGAGTTATGTATTGTCACTATACCCCAAATGTTGATGACCCCCCATTCTTCCATTCTTTTTTTCTGCATTGTCTAAACACTTGGATTGCTCACTTCTTCATGGGGCTGATCTCAACTTTGGTCTAAATGAAGAAATAGGTTGAGTACACTAGGTACTCAGCACAGTTGGCAATCAATAAATATAGTTAAGTACTTGAGTAATTACATCATGCATTACGTAATTACGTAATGCATGATGATCTCTTCACCCTAACCGTAGAGAATATACTTTCTTCTCACATGTCCGTCACTGTTACTCTCGTCTGGATTTTTTCTTAGTCAGCAGCTCCTTGTTGACTGACATCTCAGACACTGAGATACACCCTATAGCTGTCAGCGATCATGCTCCTGTCTCTTTAACTCTAGTTAATAAGAAAAAAACCCACAAAGTAAAAGCTGGAGGTTTAATACATCATTGCTTAAGGTTGAAGATTTTATTAAATATTTTAAAGAGTGGACTTCATATTTGGAGTTTAATGACTTCCCTGGGACATCAACATCTGTTCTCTGGGAGGCAGGGAAAGCAGTGATTAGAGGTAAAATAATATCATTCTCATCACATAAGAGGGAAAAAACATATTGAGGTATTAGAAAAAAACATTAAATTGTTAGAAGCTTCCCAGGAAGAGGGAATGCTGGGCAAACTACGTAAAGTAAAACTAGAATTAAATAAAATTATTCACAAAAAAACCCAATTCTGCTGTGCCTAGAAATCCTGTCCATGAAAGTTATGAACAGGACCGGTGACAAAGGGCAGCCCTGTCGGAGTCCAACATGCACCGGGAACAGATCGGACTTAGTGCTGGCAATGCGGACAAAACTCCTGCTCCACTTATAGCAAGACTGGATGCTAATAAAGGGCCCCTGACTCCGTACTCCTGGAGCACCCCCCAGAGGGCACCACGAGGGACATGGTCAAATGCCTTCTCCAGGTCCAGGCCCAGGCCGGACTCTCCTTTACAATGCCTTGGCATAGGTCTTACCAGGGAAGCTGAGGAGTGTGATCCCCCTGTAGTTGGAACACCCCTCTGATCCCTCCTTTTGTAAAAGGGGATGACCACCCAGGTCTGCCAGTTCAGAGGCACTGTCCCTGACCGCCATGCAATGTTAAAGAGACGTGTCAGCCACAACAGCCCCACAACATCCAGAGACTTGAAGTACTCAGGGCAGATCTCATCCACCCCCAAAGCCTTGCCACTGTGGAGCTTTTTAACCACCTCGGTGAATTCAGCTTGGGTGATGCTTTCACCAGGGAAGGCGAGACAGCAGGATGGAGGTAATCCTCGAAATACTCCTTCCACCACTTGATAATGTTCCCAGTCGAGGTCAGCAGCTCTCCACCCCTACAGTAAACAGTGTTGGTGAAGCACTGCTTCCCTGTCCTGAGGCACTGGACGGTTTCCCAGAATCGGTTCAAGGCCGACCAGTAGTTCTTCTCCATGGCCTCACCAAACTCCTCCCAAGTTGTTGCCTCTGTCACAGCCCGGGCCGCAGCATACTCTCTCGTGGAAGGGCCAGCTGGGGCTGCTGGCGTTGGCCAGATGGTTGGCTTGGCGGTGTGCTGCTCCACTGGCTGTCATGTTGGAGGTAGGGGATCAGGGCGACAGGCTGGAGGGTGGCATGGAGGGGTTGCAGCATGTTGGGTTGAAGGGTTGTGTCTTTGTTTTGGATGTGTGGTCACTGGTATTTGGATTGGCTGAAAAGTGACAGTGGAGCCGAGATGCTTGCTGTTTCTCCTGGGCTGTTGTTTCAGTTGTGGCGATGTGCTGTGTTTGTGTGGTTGCGGGGACATGGTAAGGGGCCGTCAGCCCCAGGTGCGTGCCGTCAGCTGGGGACCTCTTGCCTGGCGAGTTTGTTCCATCTTGGTGTGGCGTCGAGGGGTCCCTTGTGAGTACAGTGCTTGGTGGTGTCTGCTCAGTTGCGCTGGTGGGCGGAGGCTGGGTGGTATTGCACGGGGCCCTTGGCTAGCAGTTGCGGTGCAGTGTATCTTGGAGGGCAGGAGGTTGCGCTGTGTGGATGTGTCTTCATCGGCTTTTCGGGGGTGGAGCTCATCTGTGGGGTTGTGCCCCTTTGGGGAAGGGATTCATGGCATTTGGGGTCAGAGGCATGTGTTCGATATCTGTGTTCTAGTTGGGGGTGGCCCTGTGGGGAAATTCATGTTGGGGTTCATTGGGGGTGGGGGGGCTCATGGGGTTGATATTGGAATTCAATGGGGAGTTGAGACTGCTTTGTACTGGGGTGGCTCTTGTTGGGGGGCTCGTTTGGACCAGGTAGGCCACTCTTTTGGTCATGACCCCCTCTCCAGATGGGAATGGGGGTCGTTGGGGGCTGGGGTCGGGTGGTGGGTCTGAGCCGCGATCGATTAGGATCGGGCAGTGCCGGCCAGTGTTGGGAGCAATAGTGTTACAAAATAATGGCGTTAGTAACTGCATTACATTTTCGGTAATGGAGTGATCTAATTACTTTTCTTATTTTTGTAACGCCGTTATGATGTTTACAATGTAACACAACACGTAGCTACAACTCAATAAGTGGGATTTAGTAAGAGAACAGTCTGCTGCTACGGAGAGATCTGCTTTCCCACCTCAGCTGCAGTGAGTGTTTTTTAAAGATCTTCATGGAAAAAGCAGGAGGTGGGGGGGTGGACAAATAGCGGCATACATGACGCCGATTGGCTGAGAAGGCATCAGGTAGGCAGGTTTTCACCACACAAACAGAGTTAACCAACAGCGAGAGAGAAACAAGACAATGGAGAGGAGTCTTGTAAATTCAAAGACGGCATTTGAAAGTTGGTAGTATAGGCAATATTTCACATTTGCTGAAGTTAAAGGCAAAAATATGCATGTGCTTTGCTAGTTTTGTCCGGGAACAAAGAGATTATCCACTTCCGTGCACAGCAATTCCAACCTTATGAAGCACCTTGCATTATCTCACCCTTCCACAACACTTGTGGCCAACAACCCGAGCCCTGCTGCAGCCAGCGAGAGCTCTGACAATCCTACACCGTGCAAAAAGAAAAGGCTTGATTTTTCTGGTCAGGGACTTGTAACATCATTTGACATTCAAAAAATTAACTGAATAGTTACTTTGCCTAGAAACTAGTTGCTTTGATGGGGAAGTAACTAGTAACTATAACTAGTTACTTTTTTACAGTAACGTTCCCAATACTAGTGCCTGCACAAGTCTGGGCTGGTGCCGGGGTGGCCTGTCTGTCTCCACCCCGGAATGAATGGGACCACCTCCTGGATCTGGGTGCTGGCTGCCCCTCTGGGGTATTGGTATCTGTACTTGGAAGTATAGTGTATGTATGGGGAGTGTGAGTGAGTGTATGTCGTCCATTGTTGAGTGTATTTACATTGGGTGTGTGGGTGTGTGAGTGTTTTTATGTGTACGCATGAGGGTGGGAATGTGTGATTGTGATTGTGTGCACCTGTTTTTGCGTCAGGTTGGGTCATAGGCTACTCCCTCTCCTGGATCAGCTTGGGCCCCACATCAAATGTGGAGTGGCTGTGGGTCAAGTAGTAGGTGTTCGTCCTGTAACCGATGGGTTGCCGTTTCAAACCCCCGCTCTGTCCGTCTCAGTCGATGTGTCCTTGAGCAAGACACTTCTCCCGATTTACCTGCTGATGGTGTTCAGTGGGCTCGGTGGTGCCTGTGTATGGCATCCTCACTTCTGTCAGTCTGCTCCATGGCAGCTGTGGCTACATTGTAGCTTACCACTGTCAGTGTGTGAATGTGTGCATGAATGGGTGAATGACTGATTACAGTGTAAAGCGTTTTGGGGTCTCTGGGGGCTTGATAAAGTGCTATACAATTTCAGGCATTTACCATGTTTTTATATAAACATATATCAAGTGGAGCATTAGAGCGTTAGCTGTAAAGCTCTACTTGTGAAAGTAAATCTGTTGGGCTTCTTCTTGGCACTCAGACAACAATTCTGAGTGCTTCTCTGCCGAACAGGACACGTAAAAAAGAAAAACAAACAAAAGAAAAAAAACGAAGAACAACTGTGTGCAAGCTAAAGCAAATGTTTGAAAAAGGTTTTATTATATACTCGTACTCGTACTCGTCGTCTTCCACTTATCCGGGACCGGGTCGCGGGGGCAGCAGACTCAGCAGAGACACCCAGACGTCCCTCTCCCCAGACACCTCCTCCAGCTCCTCCGGGGAGAGCCTAAGGTGTTCCCAGGCCAGCCGAGAGACATAGTCCCTCCAGCGTGTCCTGGGCCGTCCCCTGGGCCTCCTCCCGGTAGGACGTGCCTGGAACACCTCCCGAGGAAGGCGTCCAGGAGGCATCCGGTATAGATGCCCAGCCACCTCAACTGGCTCCTCTCGATGTGGAGGACCAGCGGCTCTACTCCAAGCCCTTCCCAGATGGCTGAGCTCCTCACCCTATCTCTAAGGGAGTGCCCGGCCACCCTACGGAGAAGCTCATTTCAGCCGCTTGTATCCGGGATCTCGTTCTTTCAGTCATGACCCAAAGTTCATGGCCATACCAACCGGTAAATCGAGAGCTTCGTTTTTCGGCTCAGCTCTCTCTTCACCACAACGGACCGGCACAACGCCCCCATTACTGCGGCAGCTGCACCGATCCGTCTGTCGATCTCCCGCTCCATTCTTCCCTCACTCGTGAACAAGACCGTGAGATACTTGAACTCCTCCACTTGAGGCAGGAAATCCCCTCCAACCTGAAGAGGACAAGCCATCCTTTTCCGGTCGAGTACCATGGCCTCTGACTTGGAGGAGCTGATCCTCATCCCAGCTGCTTCACACTCGGCCGCAAACCGCCCCAGCGCATGCTGTAGGTCTTGGCTACAGGGGGCCAGCAGGACCAAGTCATCTGCAAAAAGAAGAGACGAAATCCACTGGTCCCCAAACCAGACCCCCTCCAGCCCTTGGCTGCGTTTAGAAATCCTGTCCATAAAAGTTATGAACAGGACCGGTGACAAAGGGCAGCCCTGCCGGAGTCCAACATGCACCGTGAACAGGTCCAACTTAGTGCCGGCAATGCGACCAAACTCCTGGCAGCTTGTACAGGGACCGGATGGCCCCTAATAAAGGGCCCCCGATTCCATACTCCTGGAGCACCCCCCACAGGGCATTACGAGGGACACAGTCGAATGCTTTCTCCAGGTCCACAAAACACATGTGGACTGGTTGGGCAAACTCCCATGAACCCTCGAGTACCCTGTAGAGGGTATAGAGCTGGTCCAGTGTTCCACAGCCGGGACGAAAATCACACTGCTCCTCCTGAAGCAGAGGTTCGACTATCGGCCGCACCCGTCCAGCGCCTCAGGAGGGGGAAGCAGTGCTTCGCCAACACTGTTTACAGTGGGGGTGGGAGGCTGCTGACCTAGACTGAGGACATTATCGGGCGGTGGAAGGAGTTATTCGAGGATCTCCTCAATCCTGCCATCACGCATTCCCTGGTGGAAACAGAGGCTGGGGACTCGGGGTTGGACTCTTTCATCACCCAGGCTGAAGTCACCGAGGTGGTTAAAAAGCTCCGCGGTGGCAGGGCTTCGGGGGTAGATGAGTTTTATTATTATATTATTATTTACATTATTATATACAGCACCCAATTAAATAAGAAGGCAAGAAGAAGCCTAAGAAGTCTCTTTTGCAACTTGCCACAAGCAGAACACCGCAAACTGTTTGATCCACATAAAGCACTAAATGTAGTGTAATATCAGGAAAAGGTGGTTCTACAAATAAAGGTTTCATACACATGTGCGCCATACTTTTTGGCATTTTATTTGTTTAATTTTACAACTATGCATGACTTTGAGCTGCCTGTCCAAGCAAAATACGTTAAAGATTATGTGAAAAAGCTCAAGGGGTATTCTACAATGTAATCAGCAGTTACCTTTCCCCTCCTTAATTATTTTTAATAATTATTAAGATGTTTTCGATCTTTCAAAATATTCATCAATCATTAGTGGGATTAAATTATGTGGAGATGGTCTATAGTGTAATAACAGCGTAGAAACACAAAGCTCATACATGCCACTTGTCCAAACAATGTGAGAATAATAAGAAATTTACAGACAAATGACTGGGGTGAGGTGAAAATCTGACATAAACTCCAAACATCTGATGTGAATCTTTCATAACCACTTTGAACGTACTGTTTTCTGATGAAACTATGTGTCAGTGGGAAAAACGTAGCTGCAAGCAGAAACGCAAATATTTCTGTTTCAATGCAAGATATATCTATTTTCTGAGAAATAATTGTATATAGGATGTTAAAGTTAGTATGCCTTGGTGCTGTTTTTTATTACAGCTGGTAATAAAAAACAGCCGGGACAGCTAATAAAAAACAGCTGGTTTAAATCTTATTTGTCTGACAGATTCCAGATTGTTCATGTAAATTATAAATCATCTTTAAACTCCAGGGTTAATTGTGGAGTACCACAGGGTTCAGTACTTGGGCCAATTCTCTTTACTATATATATGCTTCCAATAGGTAAAATTATCAGGCAGCATAGAATAAATTTTCACTGTTACGCTGATGACACTCAGCTTTACTTATCCATAAATCCTGATGAGCCCAACCAGTTAGATAGACTACAAGCATGTCTTGAAGACATAAAAACTTGGATGACTTTAAATTTTCTGCTTCTAAATTCAGACAAGACAGAAGTTGTCATCTTTGGACCGGAGTCTTTAAAAAGAAACTGCTTAGTCAATCACTTAACCTGGATGGCATTAAATTGACCTCCGATAATAAAGTAAAAAAACCTTGGTGTTATTTTTGACCAGGACATGTCATTTAAATCCCATATTAAAACAGGTTTCCAGGATTCCTTCTTCATCTCCGGAACATTGCCAAAAGTAGAAATATCCTGTCCAGGAGTGACGCTGAAAAACTAGTCCATGCATTTGTTACTTCAAGGCTGGACTATTGTAATTCTTTACTATCAGGATGTCCACAAAATGCAGTTAAAAGCCTTCAGCTGATTCAAAATGCTGCAGCAGGAGTTCTGATGAAAATTAAAAAGAGAGATCATATTTCTCCTATTTTAGCTTCCCTTCATTGGCTCCCTGTTAAATCCAGAATATAATTTAAAATTCTCCTCCTCACATATAAAGCCCTTAATGATTTAGCTCCATCATACATCAGATATCTGATTGTTCCATATGTTCCTAACAGAGCACATCGTTCTCAGACTGCAGGTTTACTGGTGGTTCCTAGAGTCTCTAGAAGTAGAATGGGAGGCAGATCCTTTAGTTATCAGGCTCCTCTCCTGTGGAACCAGCTCCCAGTTTTAGTCCGTGAGGTGGACACCCTGTCTACTTTTAAGGCTAGGCTTAAAACTTTCCTTTTTGATAAAGTTTATAGTTAGAGTGGCTTAGGTTATCCTGAGCTATCTTCCTTATTTTACTTCCGTCTTCTCTCCCCTTGTTGGATGGAGTAAGGGGGAGTCGGGTTTAGCCTAAACCGGCTCAGTTATGGTTGAGGTGCAAACACACCCTCCATTTCTGCTACCTGTATGACCCCCTCTCTTTTCCAATGGTTATGGTCCATCTGACAGAGAGAGGTATCCCAATCGTTGTGGTTTTTAGTATAACAATGGCCATCAGTGGGCTCTAGATGGACAAACTGTCTACTTTTAAGGCTAGGCTTAAAACTTTCTCTTTTGATAAAACTTATAATTAGAGTGGCTTAGATTATCCTGAGCTATCTCTGTAGTTATGCTGCTATAGGCTTAGGCTGCTGGAGGACATAATGACCACTTTCACCCTCTTCGCTACATTCTCACACTACTCTTCAATTTTGCATTATTTGCTGTTATTTCAGCTTTTAACTTTGTTCTCTCTCTTTTCTCTTCCTAGAAGCTACACCTGACTCTGTGTCTACCTGTAACACCTTTCTGGAGAGGGGCATCGTCCGAGCTTCTGCTGGCAACAACTTAATGCTCACCCTCTACCGATGATCCACATGGCCCTGTCTTTCAGTGTTTAACCCTTTCTCTCTCCTAGACATGGCTACTGGCTGAGCTTTTACTGTGACTACCTCTATGTGCTCTCTTTCAGACTCTAAACTAGAAAACTGGCTTAGAGTTTATCTGTTCTTTCTTTCTAGATGAAACGACTAAAGGAGCTACATCCATTAACATTTACCTTTTCCTTCCCATAGAAAGTACTCCTGGATCAGTGCTTCTTTGTTCTCTTTGTGTCTCTGCTCTGTTCTCTCTAACCCCCAGTCGGTCGTGGCAGATGGCCGCTCACACTGAGCCTGGTTCTGCTGGAGGTTTCTTCCTGTTAAAAGGGAGTTTTTCCTCTCCACTGTCGCTACATGCATGCTCAGTATGAGGGATTGCTGCAAAGTCAACGCCAGTGACTGTCCACTGTCTCTACATGCTCATCCAGGAGGAGTGAATGCTGCAAGTCACTGACTGGATGCAATCTGCTGGGTTTCCTTAGATAGAAAAACTTTTTATCCAATTTGAATAAATAACAGAATCTGACTGCACTGTTCAATGATTCGGATTAATTGTAATGCATGTACCTGACTTTTGTGAAGTGCCTTGAGACGACATGTGTTGTGAATTGGCGCTATATAAATAAACTGAATTGAATTGAATTATCCTGTTGCTATTTACTGCAGTATTTCCCTTTAACAATATTATCATCGTTTTAATCCTCACTAAGTTTACTGCCAGAACTCTTGCTGCAAGCTGTAATGATAATTACAGATAAAACATGTAAGCTTGCGCACCTTCACCTATCAAGGAGGTTGACCTTCTCAGAGAAGCTGTGTATTTGGGGATGCAGATAAGAGCCCACTGGCCTAGTGGTCCACTGAGTGATTGATGTCATCTCATTAGCTGTACTGCTGAGAGAGACACACACCAGTGTGTGCACTCTTTATCCGGCCTGCTTTTTGCACATTGCCCCCAGCGTGACAATCCTGCTGCAGCATCCAACCGCCTCTCTTGGTTCCTGCCTACTCCTTCATCAGTCAGCCTCTTCTCCAAATTTCAACTGCCCCGAATCCCACAACTCATCTACTTTTTTCTCTCAAAGGATTTCATTTCTCATGATTATTAACATTCCTCTCGTGTCTCCGTACTGTGACACCCGCAGTGAGAGATATTTCCTCTTCCTCTTCTTTTACAGTCTCTCGCTCCCTCCTCTCTGCAACCTTCCTCTGTTTGGCTCTGCGTCACTGATTGTCATCCGGTTGATCCTCTGAGACATTTTCCTCAGAAAGTGCCGCTGCAGAAATTAGATCTAAGGGTTCTGAGAGCTGTAAAGTTTGGATCCTGCTGGGTAAACAGTAATATAGTGCCCTTCAGTCAGGAACACTTAAAAACAGAATGAGCAGATGGAAAACTTATAAAGGGTTAAATTTGTGGTTCTTTAAATTTACTGTTGCATCAACATAAAAAAATTACTGATGGTTTTGTGTGTCTCTCCGGGGCTCCATGGTCTCAGGAGACGCCAGAGCTGACTGAACACTTTCATCAGTTTCCTTTTCCTTTACATTTTCTAGTTAATTACTGACTCAAATTTTTATTTATCTTCTTTTTTGCTTCGGTGTCCCGGAGGCAAATATCTGAAAACACCCCTAAACACCTGAGCAATTTACTCAGTTTCACTCTTAAGACATAATATATATATATATATATATATATATATATATATATATATATATATATATTGATTTTCGATGACTGTCGGATTATTTGATAATAAACTCTGAACAGACCATGATTAGCTGCTGGTTGCAGCACTTAATGCAACTGAACAACAAAATGTGACATGCTATGCTGACACTAAAACTTTATATTATCTTATAATAAATGTTAACAAAAGTTAACACAGGCACAGAGATTCACTTGTTCTGTGACCACAAAGACATAAGAGTAGCACTACAAGATATTGGGAAACTGGATAAGGCTATTATTGCCTCCAATGCTCTCTGTGACATTTAACATCTCAATCCTCATAATCTGTGGCAGGTGCTATCATATAGTGACGTGAGGCTCTGTCCACCATGCTGAATATTTTATTGGCATGCAAAGTGTGCGATCATGACATTTGGAAATAAAAAACAAACAAATGCTGCATTCCACATGACCCTTTGCAATATTGCAATGATGATATATTGTGCAGACAACTACATACTGGATAAGTCTCTCTTTTTAGCATAACCCTACATCACAACACACAGGATGGTGCCCGAACAGAGAAACGACAGCAGCCAACTTCAGAATAGAAGTAACTTATTTAGATGTGCAGAGCCATAATTTAATTTTGGATTGTGTATAGACCGAAGTGGGCCAGTCCAGAAGATCTAAAGTTGGCTTCCACAGGCAGTAAAAGTTTTGAAATCTGTTCTATCGCATAAATATTAAAAACATTTAAACCTGTCTCGCACTCTTTTTATCTTGCTACATAGGTTGGTGAAGTTTGCCCGGGATTGGTGTAAAGCTTTTCACCATTTTTTCCCCACACTTGATCAATCCCTGATCATCTGGAGATAAAGGTTCAATGCACTATGAGTGCTCCTAAGGGGTCAAATAATAATTCACTTAATTATTTCGAAAATAGAACAAACTCCCCCACCATGTCAGCCACTCTAAGCATTCACCATCCAAGGTTGAGAGAAAATTAATCAGAGCAGACAGAGCATCTGCATAGCGTAGCATGAGATTAATTAACATAATTAGCATCCCAGTGATGCATCACTGGACCCGCATTTGCATATGTTCTATAGCAGTGGTGCCTATGTGTGATAAATATGCAGTCTCTGAACTGTGAAGCTGGATAGGAATACCCTAGGAATATTGAACGTTTCAAACTAAAAATATCTAAACTACAAACATTAGATCAGGAGAAAAGTGAAGCAAAGAAACTGCTTCAGCTTTGTGCATCACAAACTCTCAAGTAATCATTCTTCATTACAATAACTGTAGTTACTTCCATGCATAGTTTTGCTTTGTGGAAAACTCCAAGAAAAACCCCAGCCTGCCTTTAAATACAACACCAATTTCTGGTTATATTTTATAATACACCCTTCATGATAAAATGTTAAGTGCTTCGTTATAGATATTTTTTGACATTGTAGGTCTCAAAAAAGCTACACTAAGAGCTACACCCAAAGTAGCTGTGTACATATGTGTTTTGTAAATTGCCTTGAGATGACATTTGTTGTGAATTGGCGCTATATAAATAAACTGAATTCCAGTTATTGTTGTAGTTTTTTTTCACCTCCAACAGATGCTTAGTGAAATGTACCTAGTTGGTGGGTGCATATTTTCTCCTAGTTTAAAGGGAGCAAACACAGTGAGAGGCTAATTTGAACTTCAACCAATATGGTTTTAGTTTGACTGATAGTAAACACAGCCGCTAATTTGAGAGCCTTAACTGATGTCGTCACAGTTCTTGCTTACCTCTTAGCCAAACATAAAGAGCTATCTGTTGCACATTTTGACTTTTAAAACCAATCAAAACGCAAAACATTGTGTCAATTTGTTACAAGAGCAAAATAAAGATTAATTGCAGTTAAAAATCTTGCCTGTGTATTACGATAAAGGGTGTAAAATATACAGTCTACTACTGTGTGAGGACAAAGCAAGTTACTCTAGCTGTGATGTCATTCTCTCAGCTTTTTTAATGCATACTTAATAATACATTTTTGCCACAATTTGGTCATTTCTGCAACATTTGCACAGTATTTATGTTAATATATGGTGCACACGTGCTGTATGTCAGGTCTTCAGGTTGCTAATTTTTTCGAAATATCAAAAAAGTCCAAGGTTGGCTTAGCTGGAGATCAAATTGTATATGCTACAATGTCAGAAGGGAAGAAAGGCAATGCTGGAGCATTGTTTACTTAAAGCTATGTGTCTTCCAGTGCTGTAGAAACCTAAGGCAGATATGCAATAGTGTGACTGTGGTGTCAGTAAAACAGAGCAAAACCTGTATGGATACAGAATGACAAGATACAACTCAGTGGAAGATATTATTATAATATTTATAATGTTTTCCTTAATTTAACATTTGTTGCACATTTATCCAAATCTTTACCACTGAAATGCAATATGTGAAAAATGAATCTGTTTACAGATCATTTACATCACACAATTTGTGTAAACCTTGATTTTCTCCAGTAAACAGCAAAACCAAAACATAATTACAGAAAGGACATTTCAAGGCCTTTTAAAAACATATTTGTGTCCTTTTTTGTTGCGTTTTCTATTAGTTTAATGGGTATTTTGTAATTTTATTTAATTTTTACAAAATTTTTGTTGCACCTTACAAAGTCTCCAAATATCATAGAAAACATCAAAACTGAGAGACAGTGCCCTCAGTCATAAATAAATAAATCTATATTCCAGGATTTAAAAGTGAATTTGTGAAACGAGTAATTATGGTGTTTGAAACCCAAAGATTTTAAATAATGGTGAAAATAAACTTAGGCAAAAATGATGAAACACAGAAATGGAGACAAACGATGATTTTTGGGCTTTTTTCTATAAAATACGTTTAGATTCATGGGAATTATTACTTTAGCTAGACTGTAAATGTGTAAAAAGTAATATTCTGTATAAGGCTCTCACACATTAGCTGTTCCCTGATGTTGGTATAAATGCTTACACTCTGCAGACTGGTGATGTTTAAACATGTAACTGGGAGCAACCCAACATGCTCTGTGGCTCCAGTTGGCATTCTATCTTACCGCTGTTACTTAGCAACAGTGGAGCCGTCAACCTTTGGTTTAAAAGTTAATCCTCTCCAAAGAAAATTTTAAAGGACGCAGGCAAAATAGAGCTTTGGAATAAATCACCATGACTGACAATTTACACATAAAAAGGAAAGCCACAAAACAATGGATGATGAGGACTGGAAATGAAAAGTCTTCAGAAACAACTTCAACTCTAACCAAAGTACATTTCTAACTTATAAAGAACCAGTTTTCCTCAAAGCTGCTGTTGGCAACTTTTGTAAAAAAAAAAAAAATGTTTTTTACACATTTCTTAAAAGTGTCACTATGTTCTGACAGTAGAATATGAGACAGATTGTATATGAAAAAATTATCTTATTCACTTGTGTCAAACACACTCGTGTACGCGCTGCTCACTCACACCCCAATTATCTATTTCCTAAATGGGTACGGTAATAAGTGTGTCAGACTAGTATTCACATTTAGCATAAAAAACAACAAAAGAGTCCAACGTAAATCTTTTAGGGACATGCAGAATGCTATGAGCTGTTGTCATGTCTGTGTTTTCTCACAGAATTTCTTACTGTAATGTATATGGAAAACTTAAGTTGTCTAAACACAAATATTTACAGCCAATGTCTTTTAAAAGTATTAATATCTTTAGAACATTTTTTACATGTTGTGACATTAAACACCAAACGTATGTAAAATAATACATTGAATAAGAAGAATACATATTCAAAATGTTTCACAACTATTCTAGTTGTATATTTAAACAGGTGCATCTCTGCATCTTAAATCTGTTAATCAATTCAAAAAGCAAAACTCAAATATATTAAAAATGTTTATTAGACACAGAATGGTGTATTTTAAGTGTTCATTTTAGCTGTGGCTTACAGCTCATAAAAACTAATAAAAATTCAATTTCTCAGAAACTTGGAATATTACACAAGGAAAATAAAATAAGTCTGCAGTTATTCCTGATGCACCTTTCTCTACCACACCTTTTCCTTCCACTCAACTTTCCATTATTATGCTTAGATACAGCATTATGTGATCAGCCAGACATCATCTTACAGCTTAAGCTCCTTGTGGAGGTTGTTAATGACAATCTGCTGGACGACTGTCCAGTCAGCATTCATCTCCATGACTGTGTAGGACATAGCATAACATCTTTGTAGTAAAAATCATTTTTGCTTGTCTTATTTCTAAGGTAGTGTTATCATTTTCTAAAAAAAACAGAATTTTGGGTTTTTCATTAACTTAAATAATCATCAACAGGAATAAACACTTGAATTATGTTGCTTTTTGTGATGAATTTCTGCAGTTTGAGTTTTACTTTTTGATTTGGAGGGGGGCCCTCCCTCCGATGAACCACCTTGACGTTTTGGAGGGTTTGTGTACCCTGATGATCCTGAGGGCTATGTTGTCAGGGGCTTTAGCTCCTGGTAGGGTCTCCCATGGCAAATTGAACTGAGGGGAGAGGTCAAACTAAGAGCAATTCATAGATCCTGATGATATGGCCCAAATAAGGGAGACAGGGGCAGCCTTCTGGAGCCAGGCCTGGGTGTGGGAGCTAGCTAGCGAGTGCCTGGT
This sequence comes from Crenichthys baileyi, assembly GCA_036173005.1. Classification (NCBI taxonomy): domain Eukaryota; kingdom Metazoa; phylum Chordata; class Actinopteri; order Cyprinodontiformes; family Goodeidae; genus Crenichthys; species Crenichthys baileyi. The sequence goes on from JAHHUM010002513.1 coordinate 42,114, forward strand.
GGTCGACTAAAGTGTTTGTTAACTTTAACATAGTTCATTGATGCCTCTGTTCAAACTATGCTATACATGTAATCATTTTATTAGAGCATATGCTGTACTGATGCCTTATTCAGCTTTATATAATAAGATGTAATATACGCCATGTATATGTAGACACACTGCTGTAATGTTTGATACTACAGTACTTAACAGGTCCAGCTTTGCAAATTCTTTTTTCTACATGTTGCTTTCTAAAACCATTCTTTCATTTTGCACACCAGACATGAGAAAAACAGCAAATTTGCAGACTTCTACTACGAGAAGCACCAACTGTAACAGCAAGAACCCTGAACACGTTTCTTCCTTTTACATTTTTGTTCTCATTGATGTATTGAATGTTTCCCCGTTTGGGTCTTTTTCCTCATGTTTCCTGAGGGAAGTTAGATGTTGTGCCTTTTTAATGGCAGCACAACATCCAGAGGCAATGGATCACAGCGGCCTTGGAGCAGCTTTCCAAGTGTGCGTTATAAGATGCTGGGAGTATTGATTCCCTGTGACACGGATTATTACAAACACAGATTAATAGACAGTAAGCTTCCAGCTGCAGGCAGGGTAAAATGCTAGAAGAAAAACATTTTGGGCAGCAGTTTTTAATGTTTGGGACCTGAATAATAGAGTTGTGACTGTGATATACAGTACAGCACGCTGTTACAGTTTCAGAGTGCCCCTGTGGAGAAACCTTTGAGCTGTTTTTCCTATAACATAAAGGTTGTTGTGAATACAAAATCCGATTCTCTCAAATGCATTTTTCTGATGCTTTCAGATACTCTTCCAGCCTGTTCTATGTGGTTTTTAGTTTGCAAAGTGTTTTTTTCTTATTTCTCAATCGGCTCAGTAAAATCTATAAATAGATTTCATTTCCATAGCTGTAAAAATATATAAATGGTTCAGTTGAGGTATAAAGTGCTGTCTTGTTAGAACTCTGCACCCTTGGACCTGGCTAGGCTCCCATGTGTCACTGCCTGATAATATCAGGAGAGACCTGTAAGCTGTCAGGTCAGGGATGAGCAGTCTCGACTGTGAAATATTCAAATGTTGTGTGTTTCAGATGAGCTCACTCTTGTTTTCTCACATAACCAGGACAGGGTTTCAGCCTCAGAGGGCCCGAAAACCCAAAAGGCTTCACATCATTTAGCTTTGTTAATTTATTCCATGTATTCGTGTCAGTGAAATGCGATTTAAAAAAGTGTTTCAAATTCCTCTCACATTATGTTGCATCAGCTTAAATGCATGAGAGGACGTAATTGAAATTTGAATACTGGTTATTGTTGAGCCGCTGGGGAAATAATTATTGTGCAGAACAGAAAATAGTTTAAAGTCTTCAGGGTTTTACATTAAAAAAAACTGAGTCATTTTAACAACATTTCAATTAAATCAATTTAAACATTTTCTTTTTGTCTCAGTGCATACAAAGATTACAGTTACCAAAGCTAGGCAGTGATTTTTATGTCTCTACAATGTTTATTTACAGATAATAAGTTAGCAAGCAGATCTCCCATTAACATCAGCTGAAGAGAGCTAGAAAGCTGATCTAATTGCCTTTTGGCTTTATTTCAACGTTTACACTTTTTACAGTGTATACAGCGCTTTTCAACAGTATTCACAGCTTTTGCTCTTTTTACATTCTGGCACATTAAAACCACAAACTTCAAACCGTTTTATTGTTTTATGCATTAGACCACCACAAAGTAGAACAGAACTTTGAAGTAGATAGAAAAAAATGACATGGTTGTTAAAATGTTGTGCAAATAAAGACATGCTGAATAAAAGCATCTCCACACCATGATGCTGTCACCACCATGTGTCACCATGACGATGGTGTGATCAGGATGCAGTTTTAGTTGTCTGCTACTGACAGTGTTTTGCATGAGGCCAAGAACTCAAATTATGGTCTTGTCTGACCATAAGAGTTATCATGGAAATCAAGGCTGCCTCTCTGATTAATGATCTCCTTGCCCAGCCTGTTAGTTCAGGTGGATGTCTTGTCTTCCACATTCCATTTTGAAATGATGGATTTAACAGATCCCCTGCGAGATGTCCGACACTTGGAATATTGTTCTATAACTGAACCCTAGTTTGAACTTCTCCACGGCTTTATGCCTGACTTGTGTGGCATGTTCCTTGGTCTTGATGATGCTGTTTGTTCTCTAATGTTCTATAACAAACCTCTGAGGTCTTCACAGAACAGCTGTAGGTATACTGAGGTTAAATTACACACGCCTGGACTCTATTTTCTAATTAGGTGACGTCTGAAGGCAATAGGTTGCGCTAGATTTTATCTAGGGGCATTACAGTAAAGGGGGTTAAGCTTTATTTTCCATTTCTCAGTTATAAACCATGTGTTGGTCTGTCACCTAAAGTCCCAGTGAAATACGTTATAGTCATAGCATGGCAACTTGTAAAAAGGCTCAAGCTGCATGAATACAAGGCAATGCATGTTTATTATAGTGGTGCATCACATGATTGCCTTGCAGAGCAACATGTTCCTCCACTTCCTGATAAAAGAAAGAAATGATTGTGTCAATCATAGTGTTGTGTTTCATTGGCTCTTAGAAAGTCATCTTCTGCATATTCTCTTAAATAAGAAGGTAAAGTTTCCCCAACTGCTACAGAGGCTCCTTCTCTTTTTTTTCCTCTGACATTTGCAGAGATGTTTCCATTTTTTCTCCCTTTTCTTAAAAATTATCATTTTTGCAACAGCTATATTTACGTGCTTTGTGTCTGAATTTTTGTTTTTACAATTTTCTAGACTTGCATAGACTACCAAGTCGTTTTTTTCTGATATTTTTTTAGCAAGAAAGTAAATAAGTAACCTGTCATCAGCAACACCCGAAAGAACATTAAATATTTCTTGGTGATTTTCTTATTTTTTTTAATCAACACAAATTGATCACAATAAATCAACTGGGCTACACTACCAAGTATTTCCTGTTTTTTTTATTTTGCCATCAAACACTAATGTACTTCTACAAGCACTTTATACCAGTAAAATGTAGACGAATCCAATGCACAAATAAAGATCACTACTAAATGAATTCTCATTAAAATATTTTTTAAAGACTATAAATAAATGCAGAAATTTTTTGTTTTAGTTTCATTTTTTACATTAACACAAACTGAGACAATCTGCTAGGATGTTTTATGTTTTTTGTCTTGCCTCTTTAACACCCCTACTGAGTAGATGGGGAGTTTATTTCCATAAAACCAATCCATAAAACCAATCAAAATGTTTTTCAAACCAGGTTTGAGGAGTTGCTCCCCTTTTTTGATTATAGCAAAAAATAAAATTATTTACCTAAAACATCTTGATAACAGTGCATCTCCATCTTCTGTCTCTGTGTTATTGAAGTGTTTGGAAAAGCTCTTACTGTCTAATGAGGTTATAAACAAGATGGGACCTGCAGTGGAAGAAACCTACTGAAAGATACAGAACATAATGAAGCAGAAAATGTGCTTCACACCTGTTTGATTTACAGTTTTCTTTTTTCTGGTTAAACTATCGGGATATACATTTATCAGATTGTAACAGTGGAAAAGCCACAAACAATACAAGTAAAATGTAACTGTTGTAGTTTTAGGATTCTGATATTGAGTTATGTTGTTATTCAACAGGAAGTTTATTTTTTCTGGACATCTCAGCCTAGGGTCAGGGATAATCATCAGAATTCCTTATTTTAAAGAATTTTTTACCCTTCGAATGCCATTTTATAAAAATAACTCTGATGGGTCTGATTAGTGGGAGGTTGTACTTAAATCGTATTCTGAGGTGTGTCACGTTAATCACCAGACGAGCATTTAGAAGATATTCATCCGTCTGATATGAAAAATGACAGAAGACAAACCTGGACAACAAACAGCAACTTTCAGGCAGTCCTTGAGTGTTGTGTTGTCTGATAAGTTTCATTTGATTTCAGAAGTCATTTGATTTGATTCAATGGTTTCTTCTCACACTGTCGATGTGTTTCCCTGTAAAACACAATGAACTGTAGCTAATCATAATCTGCTTTGAGGTAAAAGAAAAATCCATTGCATAGCTAAAACTACCGCAATAAAATTTAGATCAAGAAAAATAAAACATTTTAACACATGTAATGATTGCAGGTGTTAATTTATTTACTGGCATCTTTGTTTTTAAGCTCACAACGAGCTGAAACTTTAAAAGTGAGATGTACTTGCCTTTGAATTTCTCTCACTCCCACTGCTTCACCCTCCACGACCCACTCATTATTGATGGTGCTCACTGAAGTAGTCTCAGAGCAGCCGAGCATGAGCCTGCCTGCCGTCCAATCTCCATATTAAGGACCAAAGAAAAGGTCAGCCTGGCTATGTCTAAACAGTTATTGACAGGTCAGGAGTGATGCTGCAGAGCGAAAGGGGAGGAACGGTCAGTAACGCAGATAATTACCATACAGCTGTGAAACAGACATGGTGGAGTGTGAACTGTTGAGGGGAAAATGTTATGCAGACAGCAGCTGACACTTTATGCTTAATGCAGTGATAATGGAAAGAGTAGTTAGTTACTGTGTAGAAAATTTAATGTGAAATTGTATGGATTTTATGGGAAAAAGCAACAAGTATAACTATACATCTCATCCTGCATATATTATGTTTATCATGCAGAAAACTTAATTATGTAAAATAATTGCACCTGCAGAGTTTTGTGGAAGGAATGAAAGCCTTCTGCACATATAACCATATAGACAGTTGTATTCGTGAGAGAATAATATGAGCTCAGCTTTATCTGCATGGCGAAATGTAAATAACATCATGAGCATTTCTAACGGGCAAGAAAGACTGCAATTACACATATAAAAGACAACCAGTTTCAAATCTGTAATACTATTCACCCTGAAGAACAAAAAAAGAACAAATCCACGAACAGCATCTGTGAAAGTATGATCAGTGCATTGGTGGTGTGTATTGCAGTTGGGGTCAGAAGTCCTCTTACTCTCATTGTGGACATAAAAACCACATTGATGTTGAGCTTTTCATTAATTTTCTTTTTAACCAAACTATCTTTTTAATCAACTCAGGGTCAAATATATACATACTTACACCTAAACCTTTTCATGAGTTATGCTAACATTATTCTAGATTGGCTTTTAAGGCAGAGGGCTTTTTAATGTCCCCTTTAATGATCAAGTGAGTGCAGCTGCCAGGATAAAAAGGTTTTTTGTTTTTTTTTACAGTATTTACTGTATTGACCAGTGCTCTGAACAATAGAAAACTCTTTCAGCCTTATTTCGAAACATCATTTTAAAAAACAAGCTTGCGTGCAATTCAGATGTGTCGAAATGAAAAAATACCAGAAATTAAGCTGTTGGAAAACCAGTATGACTGCCAAAAGTGGAGTATGTTTACACTGCCGGATGAAAAATGTTGTGGTTAGATGAGCACCTGCTATATTTTTAAAGAGTGTGGATGTGCATGTTATGATCTATTAGCTCTGTTTGACAAGGAGAATGCTCAGTCAAGGAGAAACTGCTGCTGGTGGCAGCATCACGCTGTGGGACTGCTTTGCTGCCAGTGCTGCTGGTACTTTGCACAAAGTTCAGAACTACCTCTATTGTCTTTAACCTTACCTCATATTATCAGCTAGCAGGTTGAAACTTCACTATTATTTCGTGCATCAACAGGACAGAATCAATGCATTAAAACTGGTTGTGGAATCAAGAAAGATTATCTCAAACCAAATGCCCTGCCCTCTCTAAATCCACAACCTGAGCTTTATTGAAAACTTGTGACAAATGTTAAACCAGTTCTGACAAGACACGAGGTTACATGTACATTGAGAAAGATGCCTAAAGATTGTTGATGCCTACAGAAAGTATGTGATCGATGTGTAACTTGCTAAAAGATATTTGATTAAACATGCATTTTGCAGGTGTAGTTTTGGGCCTGTGTGGATTGGAGAGAATTCATAAATAAGTTACTTCTGTACAATTAATTTTTGTTTTTAAAAATCCTTGTAAGTTGTTTGTTGTGTAATCAATCCTCTCCGGAACAGCAACAATTCAATCAAATCATTAAAAGTGAAAATATTTGTCTCATTTTCATGCACTAGATGAGTATTCATTAGCTTCTGACTGCAGCTGTGTATTCCATCAGATTCTCATATATAAAAGATATCCAGATATAATTTAAAGTAGTTTTTCAACATTTCTCTGTAGTTTAGTGAATTTATATTTATATTTCCCCTCTGCAGATCCATCAGTGCATCACAGGCACAAGACGGTGGTGACGGACATGTGCTACCCGACAGAGATATCCAGCCTGATGGACTTTGGCACTGCAGACTGCTCGCTAGGCAAAGGTACATTGTTGCTCCAAATTACAAGGCGTTGCCCTGGTGACAGCAGGAAGTGAGCACAGTGATTTATCCTGGCAGTTAAAAGGACGCAGAGCTGTCAGCTCGGCTTAGGGGGTGAACACGGGAGCGAAAGGCCTTCGCAGGCCAGAACAATCAGATAACAACACTTGGTGTCTGGCCATGAGGGCCCTTAGCATTCACTGCAGGCCTGGATTTATCTCAGCTGAAAGCCTAATCTGTTCTGTCACCTATTTCGCAGTGTCATATTGTACATGAGACTTCCACAAAAGACAATTTTACTGTGCAGATTGCTTTGGAGTTTTCTAAAACCTATCACTCTTGAGTTGGATTGTAATGGGCTGTTATAGCATCACAACAAGATTACTTATCTTCCACAATTACCACCATCAGCATGAGAAATGTAATGCTTTATGAGGAGGTCTGTGGAGCTCGGAATGACTGCTTCTTTTCATTTCATCTTCTGCAGTAATCATCCCTAACAATATGCAACCACATCACAAAAGTTATTGATCACCTTTGTTTGGTATTTGATCTTTAAGATTTAAACTATGCCTCCATTTCTTCTTCTCAAGACTAAAGCTGTCTTTATTAATTGTAGAGCTTACTGTGCTGTAAAAAAAGTAGCTGTCCTCTTATAGATTGTTGTTTTTTGTCACTCCTAAAGTACCAAGACAACTTTAACCTGAATAAATAAAAAATGCAGTTCTAAAATAATGATTTTACATATTGAGCGAAAAATAGCTATTTAAACCAGCCTGAACCTTTCTGAAAAAGTAAACGCCTTACTTGCAAAGTCATAGAATAACTGATTACCCACTTTCACTAACCACATCCAGGCCTTATTATTTCCAAACTTTTTGAGTCAAATATTACTTACAGAACCTGTTTGATAACATCTATAGGCTAAAGGATCCCATTAAACAATACAGAAGCCTAGGTCTAAAGGAATTCAAGAACAGTTGAGAAGAAGAAGGTGAATCTTCCCAGAATAGGGCGTCCTACCGCAGTTACTCCATAAACACATCAATAACTCATCCAGGAGGTAACACATACAGAACATCACTACAGCCTCAGTTTTGTGAGGCTTACACTGAGGCAATTTTAGAGCAGGTTAAACTGGGGCCTCATAATGACAGCCATGAACACCGATTCTTACTATCGAATCAGTGTTCATGATTCAACAAAATGAAAAAGATTGGACAGAAATGGCATCTATGAAAAGTTATGAGGCAAAACCACCGCTGAATAAAAAGAACACCAAGGCCAAATAAGATCTCGATCTCGATCCAAAAGATTTTTGTGAAAATATTCTCTGGATTGATGAGACATAAGTGGAACTTTTGGGAAAATTTGCATCTAGCTAAATTTGGATTCAAACTAACAAAACATACATAATACTAACAGTCAAACATGGTGATGGGAGTGCAATGGTCTGGAACTGTTGCTGGTTCACAATCTAGGCTTTCTGTAAATGATGAAACCATAACTTGTGGAGTCGAGAGGAAAATCCTGAAGGTGAATGTCCAGCCATCAGTTTATGACCTGGAGCTCAAGCAAACCTGGGTTACACAGCAGAGAAATTAACTGAAACACCATGGAAGTTTACTTCTGAGTAGCTCAAAACATAAAATGAACAAAAGTCCTGAGTGGCCTAGTCAAACTCTGGGCTTGAATCTCATTGAGATACCATGAAAAAAATCTTACATTTTAACCCTTGAAACCCACCTCCAATGTGAATAAATTGAAAATGATGAAGAGTTGGCCAAAATATCTCGACAGCAATACAAAAAAACCTCTCACCGTTTATAGTAAAACTTGGATAGAAATTGCTGGTGGTGCGACGAAATGCAATTTGACAACTGCATTTTGTGTTTACTCAAGTTATCTTTGATATAAAAATTTGTTTAATGATGTGAAACATTTAAAAAGTGACTTCAGTGCCCAGCAGAAACAGCTCATCCTTTACATTTCAAGGGAAAGTTCCACCTGTGAAACCAAGACAAGGGTGCTGAGAAGCCAGGTTTTCCCACTGCAAGAAGCACTTAATTTTACACTTATCTAACTTGATAAAACACAATAAATAGTTAATTTCAGTACTAATAAACAATATCATCAGAATTTAAAATGTTGTTTTTTTGTTGTTTTTTTTTTGTTAAAGCTGCAGTAGGTAACTTTTGTAAAGATGTATTTTTTACATATTTGTTAAAACTGTCACTATGTCCTGACAGTAGAATATGAGACAAATTATCTGAAATAATCAAGCTCTTCTTGCTCCTCCCAGTGGTCCTACAGCCATTTGCAGAAATAGACTGCTCTCGGTCTGAAACAACCAATTAGACCCAGAAGGAATGTCTTAGCGGTGTCAATCATGCTCTCTGCTGACACCCCTTCCCCGCACACCGCATACTGTTGTTGAAGATTGAAAGGGTGCTGCAGCTGTGCTAATGTCTGTGCTAATGGTACTGTGCTAATGATTTGGAGCGAAGTTTGTAGTTAAAGTATGGGCAGGCCATCGTCAGTGTAATGCATATTGTTGATGTTTCGTCCCTACCAGTAAATGTGCCATAGCTGTTTATCTGCCGTTATTGGTGACCCTGCTTAGCCTCCATGTTCACAACAGGCTCCGTTGTGGAGGGAGGGCTATAGCTCACCAGAGAGCAAGGGGAAGCGACCTGTAAGGTGTGCTTGTTAAAATTGTTATGCTAAGTCCACAGTTATCTTAGAAATACCCACTGCAACTTTAAGAATTTAAGGGGTAGAGGTGATGTAGGTTTATTATTGTTACAATAATATTAGTAACAATAATATAAATAATCACTGGTGATTATTCTTTTTTAAATGATTATTTATGTAAATATTTTTCTTTTATCTAATCAATACATTGGTAAAGCTGTTGAAGATATGAAAGTCTTTACTTAAAATACAAAATCGATGAATGAGTTTCACAATGAAGAAGCCAATGCAGATCTAAGCGATGTTTGTAGTTCTAAGTTTTGAATGACATACTTTATATTTTCATGTTTTAATTTACTATCTCATGTGAAACAGAAGAGCCTTGTGCTGCTTAGGCCTCACAGTATCACCACAGACCACACAGTCGCACAGAGAACCTAAAACTCTTAGAACTGAACCTTCCTGCGCAGATTTTTTGCTTTAGTTTCAACTAAAATGCTAGTCACAATGCTCATGCAATTTTTCAGGGTCTTTGGTCTGAACTGCATTCATAGGACAGTGGTAAAACCATCTTATTATTTCCATCAACAACAAGTAGTGACAGATATGACCCCAGAAACAGATTTTCCCCTCAATCTTCCTCTCCATCCCCACCCTTTTCACCTTCTTGCCTCTCTGTAACCCTGGCTGTATTTTAATGCTGCTCTCTATCAACACACTGCAGCAATGTTAATGCAGAGTGGCAGCTCAGCTGTGTGCGGCTGATAGAAAGGAGCGCAGTACAGCAGGGGAAGGTGCAGAGGAGAAAAAGACAGTTTTTCAGGCTTTAAATGTGACCAAAACATTGAATGACACAGAGATACAGGGAGTTGCGCTGAAGAATAAGGGCATAAGAAGTGGAACATTTCAAAATGACGAGGTGTCAGCATAAAAGCCGGACTTTGGAAAGGATTCAACATGCAGTAGCTCAAATGCCAGCTTCAGAATGACTTTAAACATTTAAAGTGCTACATTTTGTAAAAAAATGCCTCCTTATAAGAAATATTGCATCCCGTCAGGCTCAATAAAATAGTTGTGAAAGTTAAAAGCTCCTGTTAAAAAAGAGATATTTTAACATACATTTAGTTTTTTCCGGTAATTTATTTGTTTGCTTTAAATAATCAGTTTTTTGTATATTTTATTTGAAATAAAATGTGAAATTTTCTTGAAATATGTAATAATTTGCACAAATGGATTAGACAATGAAAAACCAGTTTTAGTGGTAAGACTTAAAAAAGTAGCATTTTAGCTCCGCTGCCTTGCATACTTTAAACATTATTTAATTACAAACTATTAGACTTTTTTTTATTAACCCTTATTAGTGAAAAACATGTTTATATGCTAATATTATTATAGATTGAAAGAAGTCAGACTGGAACAAAATCTTTATGGTTTTTAAAATGTATTTTTTGCTTCTTTTTTTATACTAATAGTCTTCAGTAAAATTGTCAAAATACTGGGAAATATTCAAACCATGTTTTCTGTAAAAGGAGGACATTATTATTTATGGTATGTGGCAACCTCAAATCTATTTATATGCGTACGCACTGGAGGAAAAGATTTCTGTGTTTTTATTTGTGGAGTGAAACTGAGGAATAGTTTGAGCGTGGAACTGAAGCAAGCTCCACATATATCACAGTTTAAAAAGAGGTCAAATGTGGTTTTTATAAAATACAAAAAAACGAAGTTTCAAATTCAGGGTTTTTTTAATTATAAGATTTTGTAGTTAATATTATTTAATTAAGATAATAACTGTAGGCTGATTAAGAAGAGGTGACATAATAAACCACTGCTTTTCAGATATGTAAAGTTAGTCAATGAAGCCGGGCCTTTGATGCATAAATATTGTTCTGCACCTTGTTTTATTTGCTGTGGTTAATTTTTTGAAATTTTTTTAATTTTTTTTGAATGTGAATTGATTTGAAGCTTATGAAGAAAATTTTAACTTCACTGATTGTGGCAGTTTTACATAATCCCAATTTGCAACCAGTTAACATTTATGCATAATATTACAAATATGATTAAACCAATGATGCGAAGCAAAGTTATCTTTCAAAATAAAACTCATAGGCACTTTTAAAGTAAAAGTCTCTTTTTCATGGTTCAGTTTTATCAAAGGTTAGTCTCAGAATCCTACTGGTTTTTAAACACAAAAATAATGTATGTTGGGCCTAAAGCAGACATGAAAAAGGCATTATACTGTTAAAGAGGCACCATCAGAATTAATTTAGCAATTTTCTAATTCAAGATGATATTTGTTATGTATCCTTGTCAAACTAAGAGCTATGTTTAATGTTTTGCCACTCATGTTCATTGACAAAATAATAACAGTAACCTTTGTTAAGGTCATGGATCCAAAGCGGTAAAACAGAAGAAAATTGGACTTCATGTTTCAGGAAACAATAAGAGGTCCCAATGTCCTCTATTTAAATAATCTAATCCTTTAAGATATGCATCTATCTTAGTGAATATGTTAATATGTTGAATGTAGATGGAAATAACATAATGCATCAGCAGTGCCTGCATAATGAAAAGGAAAGTTACTGTTGCAACACTTTGTCTCCGTCAGAGAAAAGGAGCCTGGCAGTGATCCTGGATCTGTCTGTGTGATTGACAGTTCTAATACCTCATGCGACAACTATTTGGTTAGATCCCATTTGATCTTGGGAGTGAAGCTAAAATGCTAATTCTCAACTGCTGACAAGCAGGACAAATGACACTACTGCTCTAAACAGCTGACATGTCTGTTAATACAAAGGATTTAACTAAAACTTCTCAAAAAAGCACACAATTTATTCACGTTAGTATTCCAGCTGTGTCTCCCAAGTACTTATAGACCCGAAAATCTGTTATGAGTTTTTATCTAGGTGGACCCTGCAGGCTGAATTAATTTTGTTTAAAACCTACCTGCCTTTACCTGCCTGAGGCGTAAAGAGCAGCGAGAGGTGAAACAGCACAGCAATAAAGTTATTTACTCTGTCCGCTCATAACCCAGCTCTTCTCTGACACGACACGGACTGACCTTAGTCAGAAACAAGCGGCAAAGCAATCAAACGCCCGGAGGGTTTAAGATAACACACAAAGTCCATCTTAATAAACACATCTCAGTGTGAAGAGGGAGCTGAGGCGATTTAGTGTAAAGCATGAACTCCATATCCTCTGTTATGCATATATAGTGCTGTGAAAAGTATTTACCTACTTACAAACTCTTTAGTTTTTGCATTTTTGTTACATCTGTAATAAGATTATTAAGCTTATTTCAAAATCAGACAAAGATAATGTGAATAAATACAAAATGCAGTTTGTCAACTGGTTTCATTTATGAAGAGTAAAAAAGCTATGCAGACCAACCTGTTCCAGTGTGAAAAGTCATAACTGACACTGAGTCTTTCACATTATTGGGGAAAAGTTTTGACCCACCCCGTTTTGCAAAATTATTTTAATGCAGCCAAAATGGACAGTTTTTGAGCATAAACAACTGTTTTAAAGTCATGCCATGACATCTCAATCGGATTTGAGTCCAGACTTGGACTAAGATGCTTAAAAACCTTAACTTTTTTAAAAAATGTTTAGCCATTTAAAGGTGGACTTAGCTGGTGTTCTTTGGATGATTGTCCTACTGTATAAATCATTTGCTCTTGAGGATAAGGCCATGAACCCCTGGCCAGGCATTCACCTTTAGGATTTTTTGCAAGAGAGCAGAATTAATGGTTACATAAATTACAGCAAGTTCTTCAGGTCCTGATGCAGCAACCAGCCCCAGACCATCACTCTGTGGCCGGCCACTCCTGGGAAGGTTTAGCATTGTTCCATATTTTTTCCATTGGTAGATAATGGCTCTCATTAGGGTTTACTGGAGTCGCCAAAACGTAGGGGTGAATTTGTAACCATTTTCAGAATGATAGATGTCAATGGGTTTGTTTCTCATATCTTCTTGTTTTTGACCAGGGCAATGTGTATTTGTTTATGGGATCTTTATGCCTACTTCATGTTGCCCACTAGTTCTAATTAGGTTATTTGTTTTTCACAGATCTAAAAATAATCAGGTCTGAGTGTGGTCTGTGAAATTGAACAAAAAGTGGGTTTTTCACAGCTCTGTATTAAACGTTTACACATGCAGCATTTAAAAAAAAAAAAAACATCCAAAGTTTAAATTCCTGTCATTTCTGGCCAAAGTACACAATTCCAGTCAGGGATTAGGTCATGTAAACGCTAGATTCAGAGAGGGTGAACAGGTTCACAGAGGAGGTTTCTTCTTCTTAGCAGAGATTTCTTTCATTTCCTCTGTCATTGTCAGCCATCAGGTGGAGTGAGAGCTCCATGCCTGATTAGTTACCTGGGGCCTAAGGTGTGCTTTGAGTTCCCCCCCCCCCCCACTCCTGTCTTTATATTCAGAGGGGTCAGGGGGACAGATGGAAACCAGGAGAGGGAGTGGGTGAAAGCCGTCCTGGCTGCCTCTGGGTGTGTCCTCAACAGGTACACCGAAAGTGGGAGAGACAGGAGAGCCAACTAAGACATAAAAAACATAAAGGAAAGCAGGTGAGTGGCTCTCAGGGGACAGCTTCCTAGTTACCTGTCTGGGTGGAGCTTCATGGAGCTAAGTTGAGCTGGGAGTGGCCGGCTTTGGTAGAGCAGTGTGTGAAATTTGAATGGTGAGCACTCTGCTCTGTGCATACATGTACGCGTGTTTCCCTTCTTTCCTTCTGGTTTTTTACCTGATATGACAGCTGACACCACAGCTGACAGTGGAGTCAAACAGAGCCAGAGCCGAGGAGGACATGAAGTCCGACAAGGAGGAGGGGAAGGCCGGTGAGTTTATGTTAAAAAAAACGGAAATATGTGTGAAGAAACAGGTTATTTATGTGAGTGTGTGTGTGTGTGTGTGTGTGTGTTAGGGTTGGAATCACCGGGATTTAGCTCCTGCTTGGATTGTTTGTCTGTTTATTACGTAAGAGAAATATGAGAGTCAGAAAAAATTATTCACTTGGGAAACTCCATGTTATTCAAGTCTGATAATGAGACAAACTACATCCACCACAACAGTACGAAGAGGAGGAAATTACATTTTCTTCCAAGACTGCACTAAGACTCATCAATCAGGAACGTGTTGTTGCTTAGTCAACCTTCCCAATGAGAACATTTATGTTGAAATCCACATTTGAACTAATTACAGTTAATCATTTTTCTTGAAAACATGAATTAGTTTTATCAGAAGAGATTACTCAGCTTGTTTTTTGTCAGCTGAAGCAACACCACCGGTCTGCCTGATATTTCTAGACAGTTTAACTGGAATGACATCTTCTCAATTAGATATTCCGACATGGATTTTGACATGAGGCTTGTGTTTTTGATATAATCTGCTGTATTTTGGTGGACTAGCCCTTCGCTATTTTCTTATTTTGCAGTTTTGGTTGTTTTGTATCAGACATTTTCACTGTTTGTTACTAACCATTTGTCAGTTTGTTTCTCCTTTGGGAATTTTCAATGACTGGTCTGACAGCTGATGAATTAAAATTATTCATATAATGTACTCATTGTTTAGTGTGGCTATGTGACGATAAATATCATCTACTAGCAGATGTCCAACCATTGGTATTTTGGTTTGATCAGCAGTCATATTCCATAAATTTCAATTAATCCAAACAGGAAACAAAACCACAGACAATGGAAATAGGCTTTAATACATTAAATCATGCGTGCAATTTGCAGATTTTGATGTTTAATATCTATACATCAAAATACTTAACTATCAAGAGAAAACATGTTTAAACAATGATTAATTGTACATAGAAATGAAATGAAATAAGTTCGGGTATGAAATTAAGGTACACATTGGCAAAGGACCAAATTGGTTCAGATCCCCAGAGCTACACAAATAACACTCTACAGTTGTTATGGATATTTGGTGACCCCAAGATGCCACCCTGCTGCTGTTCTCTGATCTTTTTTCTAGGGGTCCACCGATTGGCCCCGATTTCCTTAATTTTGGATGATTGGTGATTGACCAATACTTACATGTGAAACCAATCTTATCCATCGATCTAGTCTACTTCTGCAAAGGTCTGAAAATCACCCACTGTCCCTTTTTGCTCTGCCGTAAGAGAGTACTGACTAACAGACCGGCCCACCAGGTCACAACTGCATGTGCGCGGTTTACAACTATTGACAACATAAGATAGGAACACTGAAGATGTGTGTCAGTTATAAAGAAAATAAGTATCGGCCAAAGTCGGAATTGGCAGGTCAGTCTTTTTAAAGACCGTAATCTGTGATTGGCCAGGAAACTCCAGTCGGTGCACCCCTTTTTCCCTCCATCTATGCAAGGGACCAAAGTTGTTGCCAGTGTCTAAATATCCATTAAAAATGATTGGCCAGTGTATCTTAAAGGACACAGTCGTTGAAACATTATCAACTCTGCAAGTAATTTCGGCTAGGAATCTGCATTTAGAAAAATAAATCCAAAGGATAGATCAGCTCCATGTATCCCCATGCTCTCAACATGAGTCCCGTATTTGTTTCATGGTGATGTCATCTAAGACGTTTGATAGCCAAAGAGGCTTTAAATGTAGCTCAGGAAAATGTTTCTTTGGTTTGGACTTTGTAACTCTGCAAACTTCTAACATGCACAAAACTATTTTATAGTAAAGGACAGGAGAAATAAAAGATTAATAACAGCTACACTGTAATAAGTGTTATGTCTCTGAGCTTAAACGAAAGTTCAAAAGCTGCCTTGAAACTATGAGTAAAGTTGGGCACAGCGGTGCCGCAGAGGTGGAGCACGCAACCCATGTTCAGAGGCTTCAGTCCTCGATGCAGCCATTGAGGGTTCGTCTCCTGACCAGGTAACCTTTGCAGCACGTCTTCCCCCTCTCTCCACCCCTTTCCTGTCAACTTACTTTTGAAAAATAAAGGCCACTAATGCCAAAAAAAGTGAAAGTTTATGAGTAAAGTCAACTTTCAGATATGCATGTACTCAACTCTGACAAGCTTAAGAACAGTCAGGACAATTTACAAAACTAAATGAAACATTGGAAAGCACATAAACCTGTGTTTCTGTATTTTAAAAAACTGATGATAACATCTGGAGTTGGGCTGCACGGTGCCACAGTTGGTAGCACTGTTGCTTTGCAACAAGAGGGTCCTGGGTTTGACTCCTGGCCGGGGGTCTTTTTGCATTGAGTTTGCATGTTCTCCACGTGCATACGTGGGTTCTCTCCGGGTCCTCCGGCTTCCTGCCACAGTCCAAAAACATGACTGTTAGGTTAAATTGATCTCTCTAAATTGCCCTTAGGTGTGTGAATAAGTGTGTGCATGGTTATTTGTGTGTTGCCCTGCGATGGACTGGCGACCTGTCCAGGGTGTGTACCCCACCTCCCGCCCATAGACTGCTGGAGATAGGCTCCAGCTTCCCCGCGACCCACTATGGATGAAGCGGCATAGAAAATGACAAACTGACATCTGGAGTTTAAGAAATAAAATAAATGTATCTAACCTGAGAGGGCTGTCAGTTTTTACAGTGTACAAGACATCAATAAATTATGATTGAATCACAAGAGATTGCAAAAAATTTGAGACAATACCTTCATTTCAGGGTACAGTAGAGATAGCTGGAGGGACAATATGCTGAAAAAGCAATTAAATATATAAATTATGTGGTCTGTGTAAATGAAGCAGTGCCTAACTCTACTAACGAAGTCAATGGAACAAAATATTCAAAGCAACAGAAAATTGTGCAGTAATTTGAATTGTTTGGAAATGCGAAGGAATATAAAAACATACTTTTCTCTTCTTTTTCCACTTCATGTGTTTCTACTTTTTCTTATTACCATTTTGGCATATCTGTTTACTCTATACAGGCCTGTAGTTTACTTCTTTTTTCATTTTATGTTTTTTTAGTGACTGTTGGCTTTTTTATGGTAGCTTTTTCTCTGAAAGGTGGTTGTTCTACTTAACTTTCATCTGGTTATGCTGATCTATATAAATTAACCCATATCTCAGGCTTATGTGTTGTTTCACCTGAGATCTAAATGCTGACCTGACCTACATGTTAACCTGCTGATTAACACGTTCATGTGGATGATTTGGGTTTTCATCAGCTATAAGCCATTATCATCAACTTCAGCAGAGAAAAAGGCTTTTAACATATCACTCAGTGTGTACTCAAACCTTTAAATATACGTTTTACCTTTTATATTAATTTATTTTTAAAAAGAAACATTTTGACCCACTATGGAATAAGCGGTAGAAAATTACTGACTGACTGACTGATTTTGATTGTGTTCTAGGTTACTGAGATGCACATGTACAGTATGAGTGTGTTTTCTTCTTTACTGAATCTCTTAGGAAGTTGCTCCATCTCTGTTGAATTCCTTTTGTTTGTTTTTTGGGACTCTTATGGCAGGTGTATCAAAGGATACAGAATTTGACGTATTTAACTGCAGAAGATGGATGGTACCGATGGTTCTGTCACTTTTAGCGTCACTCTTCTCATTCAGACCCTGAAATCTTGAAACTCTGTTCCCATTGTGAGCTCATCCATACTGCATATGAATTAAGTACAGTGTTTTACATCGTTTTTCTTAGTAAGCCTTTCAAAATCTCAGACAATAACATCACAACCGCTGCGACCACTTAAACAGCACCCTTCTAAGATAAGTCACTTTTCTGCAGTGCCTTAGGTGGTGGATCAAATCATGTTGGTTTTCAGTGCTTCATAAACTGTATTTTTCTGAGTCTGACAGATGTTTAGTCTCAGCTGCAGATTCAACAGAGACAAGGCACTGTGCCATTTTGTTCCTCCATGGTTTCCATGGACCTTACTTCTCTGTTCATTTATACAGTTAGTCATTGTGGTTTTATATGGTTACTAAGGTATCTGTAGACTTAATCTTCGCAGCAACTTTTTTACCTTTAATTGTTAATGACAGTAAAATTGGTCTCATTTTATGACAAACAAAAGATTAAAAGTGTTGCTTGTATTTAGATATTCCTGCCTGCAGATTTTGATTCTGCAATCTGTTCTGTTTTTTATGTTGGTTTTGGACTCTGGGTGTGGTTACAGCTGCATGTGTACCAAACAGATTTGTGGTTGCATCCACCCGTTTATCTCCATCTTGTTTACGTGACAAACACGTGCTAGAGAATCTGTATGAGCCCACCAAATTTTAGGACTTTTTTTTTTTTTTTTCATTTTAACATTTGTGCCTCAAACTGCTGTCTTCAAACAGTAAATGGACGGCAGTTAAATATAACGCACAATCTTTAAAGTGCTAAATGCAACATGGAATTAACCAAATACTGTGATCTGATGAAACTAAGACTCAAGTATTTGGCCATAATGACCATTGTTACATTTGGGGGGAAAAGAGAGAAGCTTGCAAGCCTGAGAACAAAAGCCCAGCTGTAAGGTACGGTGGTGGCTGCATCATGTTGTGTTTTGCTGCTGGGGGGACCAGTGCACTTCACAAAATAGAAAGCATAATGAGAAAAAAAAAAACATTAGGATTAAAGACTAAAGCAACATCCCAAGACATCAGCAAGGAAGGTAAAAATTAGATTCTCATGGGTCTTAATATATGAAGATTAGCACTAAGCATACCACCAAATAAGTCCAGCAACCTATTATGAGAAGCTTGTAGTAGAGTAACCAAATGTTTGAACCAAATCATAAAGTTTAAAAAGCAATTCTACCAAATGAAATGTTTGAAGAAAGTAAAAATCAAACAATCTCTAAAAACTCTCCCACTCATGGTTCTGGCATTCAGCAAATAGAAATAATGTTGGTAATTGTAACCTAAAAAGATGAAAAGTTTCAGTTTGATTTTGATTTTGACTGGAAGAAACAAAACATTACAGTGTGTGTGCCTTTATTTAGGGCATGTAATTATCTGGTTTTATATATGTCATATACATATAAACCAAATTCAGTCCAGTTATATAGCATTATATAAAAGATTAAAATTTATACCTATTTATGAAATGAGATACTTCAATATTTGCTAATTTAACACCAAGAAATCATATCTCTGACCTTTGGATTCACAGAGGACCTCTCTGAACCTTCAGCTACGCCACACCAAACTCAGGCATTTGTTAAAGGAAATAATGTAGCAGTCTTTTGTATTCAGAGTATTCACTCCTGTTTTTTTTCTTTTACTGAGGTGAGACACAAAGCAGTTTAAGATTCACCTTCTCCAGTTGCTCATTGAAACTGGAAAAGGTGAATCTCTGGAGGTAGCTAGGTGGACATTCGACCCACATAGACCTGTTCCAGATCCCCTCACTGGCCAAGCTTTGTTTTTTTAATTAACATTTACATGTAAACTACGCCTACATTCTGGGGAAGACGTCAGTGAGAAGTGAAGGTTTGGTTTTATGAAGCTCTTGAATGTACTAGATAATAGCCTTGTCCATGTTCTTTGTGCTCTTTCAGTGCCACATCCTTGGCAGTCTGCCTAATCTGCACATAATAAACGTTAGAATCAATTATACCTATCTGCAGCTAGCTCTCCTTCTCTGACCTCAGTTGTAATGTAAACCCAGAGGTGATTAGTTTGTGTAAGCTGTTTCCCAATAGATCTTTATACTAAATGGATTTAGTCTGTATGAATTTAGATGAATACACAGAATACATCGATTTTCAGCACATTCATTATGAACAGAAATGCACATGTAGCAGAAATCACCAAGGTCTGCGTTCTTATCCGAATAGGTTTAGAAATGTGTGCAGAAAGGTTTCTTTTTATACAGAGAACATTTAAAATGCAAAACACAAATTGAGATCAGTTGAGGAAGAAAAGATTTATCGTGAATGTCGAGGGTAGATAGTTCACCAAAAGAGCATTTGGGTTTATTCCAAAGAAGGTGTGCATGGAAGGAATGGGAAAGTCAAAGGACTGGTGGAGCAAGTCTTCTACATGACGGGAGTAAATCGCCTGCAGAAAACCCAGTTTTCTGACTCTACAGCACCGACTCCCCAGGAAGGAGGCACGTGTGTTTTCTTATCAGCAAAAAAACAGAAGTGAATGAATTGATTTAAACAAATTAATCACTGTAGAAATGATTTGGGGTTAGCTGGAGAAATGAGAGTTCATTAGCCAAAGCTTGGCACTTTATCTGCCAAACACGACACTGATTCTGTTTAGGACTTGCATGTAGCTGCAGGTTGAATAATCACAAAGGATTTTACTTACAAACAGAAGGAATTCAGACCTATACAGCTCTGCTCCAACATATAGTAATTATTAAACATACATGAGAAAGCATTTCATTTTACCCAAGTAACAGTACATTTTTTCGACTGAATGTTGTCTCCTGAGCTCAGATTATAATGTTTTAAATTTACACTATATGTACATCCCTATAGATTTTTGAACTTCATCACCTTGGGATTCTTTAGCTTCAGATTTCGGATGTACCACACAAACAGGACCGATCAACAGGGTACATACCCTGCTGAAATTTATTTGAACTTGAATCAGTTCAAAGCTTTTTTTTGCATTCACTGTGACAGATCTCTAAAAAATTCAACTGATAAACTAACAAGTCTGTTTAAAGAAACAATTTTAAAAGGTGCCAAAGCCTGATAACCTTTTAAGAACATTTGACAAAATTTTAACAGCCTTTTTAATAGGAATTTAGCAGCATATCACATCTTGACTTGATAATTTCTCTCCACTCTGCCTTCCAGATGTTCTCCAGATCTATTATATTGTGAGGACATCTAAAATTTCTATTCTGAAATATACATTTTGGAATTGTGGTTCAGAAGTTTGGTTTTATCAAACCTTGAAACATGGTTTTCTGCAAGGTTTTCTGGACATTATAGTCGGGCCTGCATGCTTTCTTTGGAAGAAAAAACCCTAACCCTATTTTTTAGTCCACATATCTGGACAATACAGCATTACTGCATTAATATGTGCTTGTATTCAACCATCTTTACACTCTTAAATAGTTCTTAAAATGAGGTTTCTATATCAAAATAAAGTGTGATTTTTGTTTTAGTTTTCTTTTTGTAATCTGAAGAGTTGTCTTGCAGATTTACAAGGTGTGGGCTGGTATCACTTAGAAGTGTATTTCACCGATCTTTTGTTCAGCCTTTAGTGCAGAATATTAAAGAATGTCAGATCATCAAAGGGTTACATATAAGATGTTTTTTTTTTTTGCCGCTTTCGTATTTTCTTGTAGCTCTGGTACGAGCAGTTCTGCTGCTATTAGTGGGACTCAGCACATACATTCTGAGTCTGTTCAGCCTCCACACTGTATGCATCACTGCTCCAGTTACTCCTCAGCCTATAATACATTTTAACAATGCAGATGCCAAAAATAAACCTGCTGCTGATGTTAAAAAGACCCACTAATCGCTAAATCCCACAGATGTAACCCAGCTCTCTTTGGCTTGAAACGATGCATTGAGATATTGATGAAGTAATAATTCAAACCCCGCCACCTTAACTGGTGGAAGGGTTTGAGTTCTTGAGTGATCCTAGAGGCTATGTTGTCCGGGGGTTAAATGTCCCTGGTAGCATCTCCCATGGCAAATAGGCTCTGGGTTACGGGTCAGAAAAAGGACTATTACAACAAGGCACGTGATGTTGCCTGCTACGGTGGAGCTGGGGTTCCACCCTGAAGTCAGGCCTGGGGTCGGGACTCGTCGGCGAGCGCCTGGTGTCAGAATTACTCCCCGTGGGAACCGGCCGGGGCCAAGCCCAGAGAGAGGAGGGTCTGGCCAATAGTCGCACCTCGGCTTCAGGAGGAACAGTCTGGCTTTCGTCCTGGTCGTGGAACACAGGACCAGCTTTGCACCCTCTACAGGGTGCTCAAGGGCTCATGGGAGTTTGCCCAACCGGTTCACATGTGTTTTGTGGACCTGGTGAAGGCATTCGAACGTGTCCATTGTGGTGCCCTGTGGGGGGCGCTCCAGGAGTACAGAGTTCGAGCCCTATACTATGGGCCATCCAGGCTCAGTACAAGCGGAGCAGGTGTTTGGTCCACATTGCCGGCACTAAGTCAGACCTGTTTCTCGTGCATGTTGGACTCCGGCAGGGCTGCCCTTTGTCACCTGTACTGTTCATCATTTTCATGGACAGGATTTCTAGGCGCAGCCAAGGGCTGGAGGGGGTCTGGTTTGGGGACAAGTAGAATTTGTCTCCTTTTTGCAGATGACGTGGTCCAGATGGCCCCCTCTAGCCCCTCCAAGACCTCAGCATGCACTGGGGCGGTTCGCAGCAGAGTGTGAAGTGTCTGGGATGAGGATCGACTCCTCCAAGCCTGAGGCCATGGTTCTCGACCAGAAAAGGGTGGCTTGCCCTCTTCAGGTTGGACGGGAGCTCCTGCCTCTAGTGGAGGATTTCAAGTAACTTGGGGTCTTGTTCACGAGTGAGGGGACAGATCGGTGCGGCTATCGCAGTTAAAGGTACGCTGTGCGAGTCCGTTGTGGTGAAGAGAGAACTAAGCCAAAAAGCAAAGCTCTCGATTTACTGGTCGGTCTTAGTTCCTACCCTCACCTTTGGGCATGAAACGTGGGTCATGACCGAAACAACGAGATCCCGGATACAAGCGGCTGAAATGAGCTTCCTCCGCAGGGTGGCCGAGCACTCCAGGTAGGGTGAGGAGCTCGGCCATCTGGGAGGAGCTCAGAGTAGAGCCGCTGCTCTTCCACATCGAGAGGAGTCAGTTGAGGTGGCTCGGACATCTATACCGGATGCCTTCTGGACGCCTTCCCTGTCTTATTTTGCTGTGGTTAACTTTTATTCTTACCATGTTAACTGAGGCGTGTAGATTCTCAGATGTAGCTCTTTGCGTTTTGTTAATGCATTGCATCATCTGACAATAGAGATATGCAACTGTCTCAAATGTTTTCCACTTGAATAACTGTGATTAATTTTCTTCACTGTAGAGTGATGCACCTCAAGGTTTTTTATAAATTGCCTTACAACCCGTCCCAGATTGATGGACAGGAGCAATTGCTTCTGTAAGGTCATTGTTAATGTCATTCCTCCTTGGCATTACATTAACTAATGTCTGAATGCTACAGACCAGCTAATTGCCAAAACTCCTGCTATTATAGAGATGGTCACACTTGCGGATGATCGGTTATTCATGAAATGCCTTAATCACCACCAAAACTTATGCAACCAAAAGGGCTATATAAATTTTAAACATCCAGTTTTTAAATTTTAGCGCCATCTTTAATTAATCACTAAGAGTGTGGAATCTATGGTGTGTTTTTCTTCGCTTAAGATTAGATTTAAATAATATTAGCTGGAAAAGACAAGTTGGTTTTATGATGTCCTGATGTGTAAGTCCCTACAAATTAAAAAAGGTTTACTTTCTTTTTTTTGTTGGCTGTGTCCTCTGAACCACAGTTGCAAATTAGATTGTTCTGGTATAGTTTAGAAAAATCTATGACCTATATAATGACTAATTTGCTAAACAGATCTAAGCTCAGAGCTGATGCTGAGGGAAAGTTAGCGATTTTCCAGGCAGATGCTTGAGAAAAAAAAAAATGTTTGGAGAGAAAGAATCACATGTTAAGTGATCATTAGGAAACACGCGTGAGAAGGTACAGGAAAATCCATCTGCTGGTTGTTGAGATAATAGAGTAAAGGTCAGAGAATCACCAGTCACAGGGTCATGAATACTTAAACATATCAGCTAGATATTACTGAGGCAGGCTCTACATGTGTCATTAGAATGATGCCCATGATCCAATCACTGTTGATTTATGTATATATCAAACTTATTTTCAGTCTCTCTACATCATTCCTATTCTGGCGTGTCAAGGCTGTATTGTTAACTGCATGATGAGTTTAATCAGGAGCTAAAGCACGGTACTCTGTCTTCTGCAGAGTAACCTCAGCTGATCTGTATGACGAGTTTATTGGAGACCAGCATTCAGCAGACATATGCTTCTCTACTAATACAAGGCACATTTGAAAAATTAAGACACCCCATTAAATGTCCAGTTCTTTTGTAAGAAATGCTTACATAAAAATGTCTCATGTTATTTTTATTGTATCTCTCAAAAAAAAACTTGACTTGTTTTACTAATTAAATAAAAGTTATGAACAAAAATGCATTTCTAGCTTGGGAAAGAGTAGTTTAGTCTGACATTGCTCCAAAAGGTTGCTCCACTCCTCACTTTCAGCTGTGAGATGTTTGAGGGTCTTCTTGCAGATATGGCCTGTTTAAGGTCACCCCACACATCTCAATGAGATCAAGATCTGCGCTTTGACTCAGCCTTAGACTTTTTGTTTCTTAATTCTCAGAATGTCTTTGTTGGATTTTCTGGTATGTTTTTCTTTTTTACAAAGACTTGTTTTGCACAAGTGGCCTTTATTTTGTCATTTTTTGAAAGTAGAGAGGGAAGACTTTCAGCACAGGTCACAGTGGCCAAGACTTGAACCAGGAGATAGCTGCATCGAGGGCCGAAGCCTCTCTATACATGGGTCGCGCCAGCTTTGCACCCATTTTCTGGTGTGTTTTAGGTCATTCTTATGTTCCAGGGTTGAGCTGGCCAGGTCCTGCCCAGCAAAGCAGCAAACAATGACACCTTGACTTGCATGCTTCACTGTTGGCATGAGGTTCTTTTGCTGGAATGCTGTATCTGCTGTATGCCAAGCATTTTGTCTGTTCTGGTTTCTAAATAATGTAATTTACGACCCATCTGTCCAAAGAACACCATTCCAGAAGTCCTGATCTTTTTCTGATTGTACAGGCATCGGTTTTCATCTGGAGCCTGTTGAAGCTCCCATAATCTTCCTGTGTGATCTATTTAAATCCTTTACTATCCTCCTAAGCTGCTGCAATCTTTGGATCTCATGGTGTCCGCTGTAACTTCAGCATTCAGGAACACCGAACTAAATGTCTGAGGGTTTGCCTCCTTCAAAATGCTGAGTAATGATGTCCTCATCATGTCCACCTGATGTGACATGCCTGTGTGTGATTTTAGCTATTTTAAATGGGTGTCCTAATTTATTCCTCAATATATTAAAACAAAATTAATATCCATAACAGAAAGTGATAACATCACAAGGTACAAAGTTCATCACATACTGTGGATAAATATAATTATACATACATGTGTTCACAATAAACTAAATAAAATAAGGAAGACAACATTCTGCTCCTGTTCTATTAATCCTTATGGGATTATAAATACTTGATGATTATAAAACACCAAATATTAACTTTGATCAATTTAACAAAGAAGGTGAAATTTAGATATAAAAAAACCTACTTAAACAGGAAAACAGATCTTGATCTGTGATTCTGTGAAAATGGTCTCTGAAAGGTAGCTCAAACATTACAAGCTTATTGGCTTTGTTCAGTGTGTGTATTGTGAATTTTAAATTTTCCTTTCTGCTATTTACCCTCATTTTGCTTTTCTAGTTCTTGTAAAAATATTTGAGAACAGCCCTGATCATTTTATGGTAATTACTCCGAGGGAAAGTGAGACAGATGTGACTTGAGAAATAAGAAATTTGGTAATTAAATCATTTAGCTCATCAGTCATTACAGAGGAAATGTGAGCTCAATTTTCCTTAAGGTACCTGACACTGAGTCATCAGTCCACCGACATACCTAAATAAGTGTTTAATTTTGTGCTGAGCGTCTGAGCCTAAAACAAAAACAACTATGGGTTCATTCTGGGACACAATTATTAGAAAGAGAAGCAGAGAAGGATTTTGATATTTTTCAAGTCAGCCACTGTCAGAAAAGTTTTTTGTACTTTGCTATTTTCATATCTTTCCTAAACACATGCACCTACTCTGTAGTGTTAGGGAGTGTTTTGATACAGGTCCTACCTATGTGAATATTTACTGCATTAAAAATTGTGTGGAAAAATTCAGCATTAAATGACAATTCTTTGATGTTCCCCTAGAGCAGAGCAGCTCTCAGTCAGTTCAGTAGGAAGCGTTACTATTTTCTTGCTGAAGCTTTAGTGTTGCTGAACACCTGGATTACAAAACACCCCATCCTGTTTGCAGAGATAGCACATTAAAGGCGTATGGTTAGGACAGAGTACGTTTTTTGTTGTTGTGTGTCTCAATACTGTTTCACAACATACAGTGTTACCAGATATTTATATGCATTGTGTAAAAAGAAACATAAACTCTTGTTTCACAGTAGGAAATTAAATCAGACTAAACTTTACCTGTTTTAGGAGATTTATTTTTAGAAAGTTTTTAACTTCTTTTAAACTCTGAAGTTTACATTAACTACATCTCATAGTATCTGGTAGAATTACCTTTAAACTGTATGACTTGGGTCAAATGTTTTGTGTCTCCTTCCACAAGCTTCTCACTATAGTTGGCTGAAATTCTTACCCATTTCTCCAGAGAGAACTGGTGTAACTGGGTCAGGTAGGTAGGCTGCCTTGGTCTTTGGTTCACTTTGTTTTCTCTGCCATTTATCTAAAAGGTTTATGATGAAGCAAAGATCAATACAATAGAACACTTCATTGTGAGCAATGAAACAAACATGGAAATGTGTTGGAACAGCCAATCTTTTTGTTTTATTCAGCTCCACGTCACAGTTATTTCAGATATATTTACCTTGCAAGTATTTGGTACCAGTGTGTCCTAATCTTAGGACAGCAAGCAGGTGTAGCTCAGTGGGTTTATAGGCTGGATATTTGATCACTTCATAGACAACCAATAAAAGAGATGTTTAACTATAACGTAGTTCAAACAGATTCAAATGGATGCATCCCGTTTGTGTATTTTCCCATCCTCTACTTACCCTTTTGGGTTCAAACAGGTACAGATGAATTACTTGGATATCAGAACACGTTTTAGCATAGCGAAGCAGAGGCAGAACAGTGTTATCTGATTGCTGCGAGACAGATTATCTGCCTCATACGTTGTTATTCAAGGAATGGACAAATACTTTTACCTTGTAACCCATAACATTCTATATACAACTGTTGTTTGTTTTAGTTTTCATGTTAGTTTTAATTGCATTAATGATTCCTGTGGTGAAATGTTATTAGTTTTCACCTAACCTATTCTTCTCTTTGCATACAAAGCTGTGCTTTGCAGCAAAACATGCAGTGGCAGTTAGTGCAATCAGTTCAGAGAAATCAGTTTCAAATACCTGTAGTACAAGGAAGTGCTCTCAATATCATCATTTGCTGTAATACTAATGAAAATCATAAGTTTTTAAGCACTTTTACAAGTTAAAAGCATTTAGCAGAACACTGTCAACAGATCTGAGTAGTAGGGACACTATATACAGTACATTCTTAATAACTCTGTAATGCTCAATATTGTGTGACCTCGTTATCCACTTTCGGTACCTGTACCTACAAGCTTGGAGGATATAAACATGCAGAACCAGCACCTCTGGGTTGTAAATGACAGAAATCACTAGGTGGACTCACCATAATTACACAGATTTGTAATCGTCAGTAAGTTCGAGGCAGAAAATTGACAGCAGAGTACATCATAGCTCCTCAGGACAGAGGAGCCGGCTGCTGTTGCTGCTCAGGCTTTAATCTCCTTTTTATATACTGTTGTGGTTTAGTTTCCAAATCATAGACAGTAATACCGATGTTGTTCATAATAGTTTATGGGCATAAAGTATTATTGGCCTAAATAAAATGCTGTGCTTTTCTTTAAAGATTATCCAGCTGAATCATACAGTAAAGCATCTAATAGCTGTTTTGGTCTGGCAACTGGCTGAAAATATCTTTACACTACTGCTGCACAATATTAAAACAAATCACATGATGGAGAGATTAGTGGTCAAACCTGGGATAGCACTATGAGTTGTGATGCATTCACATTTTCTTCAGCGGTGCTCCAGAGAGTGCCTTCTTTTAGCATTTTGGAGTGTGAACACCTATAACAATAAGACTCTCTATTTAGCAGCAAAAATGCAACGCTCACATGCAAAATGTCAACATATCACACTTGGTAGACTGTACCTTAGCAAACAGTCATTGCATTATTATTAATATTGCAGCAGTCCTTTGATATTGTGCACACTGGAATTGCGGAGTGAATCACTTCAAAAAGAGATATGTTAACATTGCAGCAAAATTAACTGATGCTTATTCCTATTGGTTAAATGTTTTAGGACTAAGAACTCCTTCCATTTCTATCATACAACTTCATTAACTGCCAGCTTGTACATTGATGCAGTCTTGTTTAGTTTAGTAAAAATCAGATAATGGTTGAGGACGTTCGTTGTGGTGCAAAGATGGGGATAATCTTGTGCTATAGTCTTTAGTACTGAAAAACTTGAATCAGTCAAAATTTTAATTGGCAGGTCTTTTCTAAAAAAGAAAAAAAACTGGAAATTGAAATCTGCCAGGAAACACCTGATCCTGGTGGTTTCAGGACTATTATGGTGAGAAATATTTCTGTTTCCATTAAAATTTGTCCAGGAAATGTTTCCATTCATCCTTGCATCTCTGTTTATGTGAACAAACCAACTCAAAGTAACCAAAACATAATTGACCAATGTAAGAAATACTGTAGTTGCTTCAAGGTTGTTAACACCATCTGAAAGTAAAACTGCATTTTTTTTAATTTTACATACAGTATATTTCCAAACATTTTTTTTCAAACAACCAACTTCCAACCACTTCCCTGTTGGAGATTTTACAAGAATAGCTTTGCTTGTTAGAATAACTCTTTGTTACCTGACGAGGTAAACTTTGTCAACAAAACTGCCCAGAAATGATGAATGTAAACCTTCTTGTAGTGAACTAATTCTCTCAGAGAACAAGTGAAGATTAACTTCCGTTTTCACATTCCAGTTAGTCACAAACTCGATTAAAAAAAAAAATGTTTTTTTTAAAAAAGAGAAATAACTTTAAAGTTACCGTCTCATCCGTACCTAATATTCCAGCCCAGTGCACACGAGGCATCTTTGATCCTTCATGTATATTAATGGAACCACTTTAATCCTTCATAGCATTCACAGCAGACTAGTTCAGCTCTTTGACCACCAATCAACACTTTTCCAACTCTCACTTCACCTTTCCCCTGCTTTCTCTATGGTCTAATCATGAGTTTACGGCCTCTATAAGCTCTCAGCTGTGCATGTGTGTAGGTGTGTGCATTGTGACAGGGCTGCAATGCAAGGGGAAAAAGGTTACCTGTTCCTGACTGGCTCTAATGAGAGGCTTAAATCTCGTGTTCAATGAATCCGCCGCTGCTCAGATGGAAGATGAGTGACTTTTTCTTTCCATGCGGGAGGACTCTAATAGCTTACCAGTCTTACTGTACCACCACTCTAAGCTCAGACCATACAGCATGCTGCCTTGTACTGTCTGCATGATCTGTTTTTGATCAAATGAGACTGCCAATATATGATGGCTCTTAGCCTTGGGTCATTATGTGACAAATAGTCTTTCTGCACTAAAACAAAATGTTGCTAAGGCTGGGATTTTTTTTGCTTTTTGTTATGATAGGATTTTATTTTTTACTGATTTATTTTAGGTTTTCTTGATCATTAGAGAGAAACTTTGGAAGAGAGGCACGAAAGATCTTTGCAAAAATATCTATAATCCTTTAAAATGTTTTACATTTTCCTGATCTTCATCGTATTTTATTGGGTTTGGGCCAATAAAGAAGAGCCTTAATCAAAGATGCCGCCAAAAGGCCCATGGTAAGTTTGTGGGAGCTGCAGAGCTCAGCAGATCAGGTGGGAAATTCTGGTGGCAGGACAGGATTTTATGTGAAAGACCAAAACAAAGTAGTAAAAACTGTGTAGTGGAAGAAAAAGAGACTGGATCTTTCACATTTAACAATCCGAATAGTGCCAGAAGCATTTGGATTCACCCACCTTATCTGTGACAACTCTGGAGGAGCTGCAGGAATCCACAACTCAGGTGGGAGATTCTGTCACCAAAATTTGTCGTGCAACCAACAGATCTGACCTTCAGGGATGAAATCAAACTGTGAAAAAGTTTTAAAAAAGCTGAAAAAATTCACCATGTGAAGTTTCATGTGTGTGATTTTCCTTTCCCTTGGTTTTTACAACAAATTGAGTTATCTAAATCCTACTTAATGGTTGATTATTGGCTTAAACGTTCAAGAATAGTAGGTTCATTCCCTGGATGAATTTATCTGAAGGTCACAGATAACAGTGGCTATACACCTTGAAATTTACATGTCAGCTCACACAAACAAGCTAACGCTTGCTGATCAAATGGCTAGAGACAAACATTAATAAGATCTCTTTGAAATAGGGAGAAAAAATCCTTGTCATTTTGACTTTGCTCTTTTATTTGATTTTGAATGGCCAGGGCCGAACATCATTCACGTCACCGAAGTTGACAGATTTCAAAATTACACAGAAAGCAAGAAGCCACCTCCAAAATACCCTACATGATCAAAGGCGGTGTCGGCGCAGCCCGTGGCGAAAATATGCGAGAGCCCTGCAGATAAACAGAAGAATAAGTGGATCCAAACCAGAAGAAGGACATGAAATATTGTTCTTTCTCGGACACAACTCTTTTTGTCACATGCAGCACAGAGCTGCCTGGTGGGTTTTCCACAGTCTTGCCATGACAGAGAGCGATGGACTGTCCATTCCTGTCTTATCGGAGCTGCTGCAGCCCCACAGAGTCTGGCTGCAGGCCTGCAGAGACCTTCTCTCATTCTCTGTCATGCACATGCAGATTTGCATTCATACGGCCTCAGTAATATTATATAGTTTTATGCAGCTCTCTATAGAGATTTCCATACATGTTCCAGCTAAATTTCTTCTAATTTGTGGAACTATGACAAAGTGCGTTACTGTATTGCACTTAACACATCCAATTACTTCGTTGTGCATTGTTTAGGAATCATAAATCTCCATTTTGGTTCACATTAATCTCTCAGATTATGTTTTCCAGATTGTACATGCATTCAGTCAAATTTCCAGAATTCCTGAATTTATCATTTCAGGTTTTTCCTCCACAAGCTGAATGTTTTGGTTGACTGCTTTTTTTCATTTTTCTTTCCTCTTATAAAAAGCATGCATTCTCCTGGAACAGACCGTCCACCTCACGCTCCCAATATAAATCATTATGACACTGTTGCTAGTATGGGTTTCCTTTATTGGACGTTTTTTCTGTGTTTCTGCACTCTGGCTGTACGAGCTTGTCAGCCAGCACCGGCCGATGAGATCATTCTTCTTTCCACAGTGTCGTCTCCTTAGTTTCCTGCTCCTGATTGCTTGCTGGTGTTTTCCCTTGCTGATTGGAATGCATAACACAGAAGAGAGATAGAAAACACAGCATGAAGGAGTCATATGCTGTTGTTTGTAATTTATGCACTGCCATCAGCAGTTTCGGCCCTGAATCTGTTATTTAAGGATGTTTTTGAAAGACTTGTAGCTATTTTTTAACAGTGGAACTATAAGCATTTTTTGG